>JAQQSK010004721.1:1841-28107 GCA_028658325.1 Potorous gilbertii | reverse complement strand
TGGCTTGAGCCCATGGGGTATCTATTTCAGATATTTGGGATACAGAGGCTTTGACTCCTATGTCTTTACCTTATGGTAAGCAGACCTCTTCGTCGTCAGAGACAAATGGAGGAATCATCTTCTCAAGAAAATCACCATCTATGGTCTTAGTTTTTTTCCCTTTTCTGGGCATTTTCCCAGCCAGTTACTTGATTTCTGAGAGTCCTCTCCACCCCTTGGCCTAGATCCGCCCAGCTAGTGCTTGGGGTCTGGAATTCAAATGCTGCTCCCCAGCCTCAGGGCTTTTGGCGGCAGGCCTGACTGCTCTTCAATGGGAGCTTGTCTGCTGGTTCTCAGGTGGGAGCAGGGCCGCCTCTCAGGCTCAGTTCCCTCAGGGGATTTGCGCAGAGATCTCTTGCAATGGAGTCATGGTGGAGCCCCTGCCCGCCCCGGGAATCTCCGCCTCTGCAGCGGCCGTCGCCTCCCGAGGGGGTCCGAGTCCCAGAGATCCCCCGCTCCCCTCTCAGCCCGTCTCTCTCACTGACCTGTGCATCTGTGGTTGGAGGGACCTTCGCAGCCGCGGGAGAATCAGGTCCCTGAAGCCTGCTGGGGTCTGCTCGCTCCTCTCAGTGCCACGTGGCCGGGGCGGGGAAGGGGAGCGCTCCGCAGGGCAGGGCTCCGCTCCCCTCTGGGGTTCCTTTGTGGTCGGTTTTTCAGGGCTGTCTGCAACGGAAATCTCCTTCACTGTGTTTCTGCGCAGCTTCCACTGTTCCAGAATTTGTCAGGAGTTCTTTTTAGAGGGAATCCATGGACTGTGGGTTCGGGGCTAGCAAATGTGAGTCTTTCTACTCCGCCATCTTGGCTCCGCCCCCCTGAGTGTTAATTTCTTAAAGATGCTTGCTCATTTTAAAATTGGCTTCAGTACATCACTGCTGCCTGCCTTGGGAAGTGGCAGGGAAGAACCATGACTAGATTTTGTTTTTTGCTACCAAAGTTTATAGTGGAGTTTACATGTGTATTCATCCTTCTTTGCTGAAGACTATATCATCAGAGAAATAATGACATGACTTACACATGACTTTGTTTTGAGTGAAGGAGGGCTGTGCAGGTCACCAGCCTCACTTCTCCTCCAGAGACATCTGAATCCAGGGACCATTCTTCAAGATGACTGGAGAGGACCTAGGAGGAGACAATTGGAGTTAAGTGATTTGCCCAAGGTCACACAGCTAGTGAGTGTCAAGTGTCTGAGGTGAGATTTGAACTCGTCTCCTGACTCCAGGTCTGGTGCTCTATCCACTGCACCACCTAGCTGCCTAATGGGGTTTATACATGATTATAGAATGATTAACTTTTTGAACTTTTTGTGTATAAACTTTTGTCAATTTTACCAATTCAGTGTTATTTCAAAAGTATTAATTTCTCAAGCACATATTTTCCATTGGACTTTGATACTAGATTGTTTAATTTTATAACTGGTAATTTTTGCATCTAAAATTATTTTGTCACAGCCTTGCATGAAAATCATTGGCATAAGTCCAAATTAATATTGTTAGACACTGGGCAGAGATGACTCATTACCATTTATATGCTATCCATCATACCATGACTGATATTGGACCCTGGTCCTAAATGGGATATTCTGGTTTTATAATCTTTTTGCATCTGCCTGCAATCACAAGTGCTTTCAGCACTTCACCATTCAAAAAAATTACAGGCACCAAGTTCGCTCATAAGGACATACCTTTCACATGAAAAGTGTGGTATAAAGTAGCCTCCCTAATGCATTTCCTATAGCCAGCATGATTGGTCCTATCATATGCTTCAGTTCCAACATTTTAAAGTGTATATTGAATCCCTTTTCAACATAAAGAATGATCTCCTATTTAAACTATGATTTATAAGCACTAATTTATTAATTTTCATGTTTTCTTTTTTTTTTTCAGCAGACCACTATATTGGGACAACTTTTTCTATTAATCAAAACCGTATTTTTTTGACATTTTATTTTTAATCTATTTTCAGTGTTCTACTATCACAACCATATAACTTAATTTTTTTCTCCGACCTCCCTCCACCTCTCCCCCTCCATCCCCGAGATGACAAAGAATTTTATATAGGTTCTACACAGACATTCCTTATCACCATAGTCAAGTTGTATATAAGAGTTAAAATGAATGGGAGAAAGCATATAACAAAACAAAATGTAACACAAAATAAACTGATCTGCTACATTCTGAGATCGAATTCCATAGTTCTTTCTCTGAATGTGGAAGGCATTTTCCCTTAAAAGGCTATTGGGATTTTTTTAAGTAGTTGCATTACAATGAAGTTCCAAGTCTACCAGAAAAACTCTCGCACACTGTGGTCATTGTTGTGGACAAATTTTTCCTTCTTCTGCTCCTTTCACTCAGTAACAGATCATATAAATCTTTCCAGGCCTCTCTGAAGTCTTCTTGTTCATTATTTCTTACAATACAATAGTATTCATTTACATTCTTATACCATAATTTATCCAGCCATTCCCCAACTGATGATCATCATTTTGATTTCCAAGTTTTGGCCACCACAAAGAGTGCTGCTATAAGTATTTTTCTACATGTGGGACCCTTTCCCATTTTTATGATCTCTTGAGAATAGAGTCCTAGAAATGATATTGCTGGGTCAAAAGATATGCACATTTTTGTAGCCCTTTAGGCATAGTTCCAAATTGCTCTCCAGAATGGTTGGATCAGCTTACAGCTACACCAGCAAAGAATTAGTGTTCCAACTTTCCCGTATCTTCTCCAACATTTATCATCTTGCTGTTTTGTCAAATTAGCTAATCTGAGAGGAGTGATGTGATACCTCAGACTTATTTGGTTTGCATGTCTCTAATCAATAGTGATTCAGAGCATTTTTTCATATGATTATACATATGTTTAAATTCTTCCTCTGAAAACTTCCTGTTCATATACTCTGACCACTTATCAATTGGGAAATGACTTTTATTCTTGTATATTTGACTCAGTTCTCTACATATTTTAGAAATGACGCCTTCATCACAGATACTAGTTGGAAAAATTCTTTCCCAGTTTTCTTCATCCCTCCTCATCTTGACTGCATTGGGTTTGGCTGTGCAAAAACTTTTTAGTTTAATGTAATCAAAATTAGCCATTTTGCACTTCATAATCTTTTCTACTGCTTCTTTTGTCAACAGTTCTTCCCTTCTTCATAAATCTTATAAAAAGTCATTCCATGCTCCACTAATTTGTTTATACGATCAAGCTTTATACCTCAATTATGCACACATTTGGATTTTATTCTGGCGTATGGTGTCAGGCATTGGTGTATGCCTAGTTTCTGCCACACTGTTATCCAGGTTTCGAAGCAATTTTTGTTGAAAAGTGGGTTCTTTTTCCAGAAGCTAGGGTCCTTGTGTTCATCAAGCATAGGTTGCTACATTCATTGCCTACTGTGTCTTCAGTCCCTAGCATATTCTACTTGCCTCCCCTTCTGTTTCTTAGCCAGTACTGGGTGGTTTTGATAATTGATGATTTATAATACAATTTGAAACCTGGTGGAACTAGAACCCCTTCCCTAGAATTTTTTTCATTAGTTCCCTTGATGAGATGGATCTTTTGTTCTTTCAGATGAATTTTGATACTATTTTTTCCAGCTCTACAAAATTATTATCTGATATTTTGATTGGAATGGCACTAAATAAGTAAATTAATTTAGGTAGAATTGTCATTTTTATTGTAATGGTTCAGCCTACCCACAAGCTAATGATGTTTCTTCATTTAATTATATCTTACTTTATTTGTGTGAAACGTGTCTTGTAATTGTGTTCATAGGGTCCCTGGATATGACTTTATGAGAAAACAAAAAGTTAAAAGAAAAAAGAACGAAAAAAATAGAAGACAATGTGAAATATCTCATTGGAAAAATAACTAATCTGGAAAATAGAACCAGGAGAGATAATTTAGAAATTATGGGACTACCTGAAAGTCATGATAAAAAACAGCCTAGACATCATATTTCATGAAATTGTCAAGGAAACTAATTCTGATATTCTAGAACCAGAGGGCAAAATAAATAGTGAAAGAATCTACCAATCACCTCCTGAAAGTGATACAAAAAGACAAATTCCTAGGAATATTGTTGCCAAGTTCCAGATTTACCACATCAAGGAGAAAATATTGCAAGCAGCTAGAAAGAAGCAATTCAAGTATTGTGGAATTACAATCAGGATAACTCAAGATGTAGCAGATTCTACATTAAGGGACTGAAGGGCATGGAATATAATATTCCAGAAGTCAAAGGTACTAGGAATAAAACCAAGCATCACCTACTCAGCAAAACTGAGTATAATACCTCAGGGAGGAAAATGATATTTCAGTGAAATAGAGGGCTTTCAAGCATTCTTGATGAAAAGAAAATTTGACAGATACAAGAATCAAGAGAAGCATGAAAAGGTAAAGAGCAAAGAGAAATCATAAAATACTTACCAAAGTTGAACTGTTTACATTCGTACATGGTAAGACAATATTTGTAACTTTTGATGCTTTTTTCAGTATCTGGGTAGTTGGTGGGATTACACACACACACACACACACACACACACACACACACACACACAGAAAGAGAGAGAGAAAGAGAGACAAAGACAGAGTCAGAGAGAGAGATACAGAGAGAGATAGAGAGACAGAGAGACAGAGAGCACAGCGTGAGTTGGTTAGGATGGTAATTTTATCTTTAAAAATATGAAATTCAAGGGTGAGAGAGAAATATTTTGGGAGGATAAAGAGAAAAATGGAATGGGGCAAATCATCTCTCATAAAAGAGGCAAGTAAAAGACGTTTCAGTGGAAGGATTAAGGGGGGAGGTGAGAGAAAAATTATGAAGCTTACTCTCACGGCCTGTGACTCAAGGAAGGAAAAAAATGCACACCCATTTTGGTATGAAAACCTATCTTACAATGCAGAAAGTGGGGGAGAAGGGGATAAGCAGGGTGGGGTGACGATTTAAGGGAGGGACATGGGAGGAGGAAGAAATTTGAAGTCGACCCTCTTGGGGAGGGACGAGGTCAAAAGAGAGAATAGCAACAATGGGGGGAAGGATAGGATGGAGGGAAATATAGCTAGTCTTACACAATATGACTATGGAAGTCATTTGCAAAACTACACAGATATTGCCTATATTGAACTGTTTGCCTTCCCAGTGGAGATGAGTGGGCAGGGAGGGAGGAAGAGAAGTTTGAACTCAAAGTTTTAGGAACAACTGTTGAGTATTGTTATTGCATACAACTGGTAAATAAGATATACAGTTAATGGGGTATAGAAATTTATCTTACCCTACAGGACAAAAGACAAGATGATGAAAAAGGGAAGGGAGTGATTTTAGAAGGGAGGGCAGATTGGTAATAGAGGTAATTATAGTGCTTGGTGTTTGGGAGTTGGGGGAGGGAAGAAATGGGAAGAAAATTTGGAACTCGAAATTTTGTGGAAATGAATGTTAAAAACTTAAATAAATTTAAAAAATAGAGTGGAGCAGGTGGAAGACAATGATTTTAAGAGAAACCAAGGAAATAACAAATAAAACCCAAAGAAAGAGAAAATGGAAGATAATATGAAATATCTCATTGGAAAAACAACTGTCCAGGAAAAAGATCCAGGAGAGACAATTCAAAAATTGTGGGACTACCTGAAAGCCATGATCAAAAAAAGAGCCTCGACATCATCTTTCATGGAATCATCAATAAAATCTTCCCTGAAATTCTGGAACTTGAGGGCAAAATAAATATTGAGAAAATCCACCAATCAACTTCTGGAAGAGATCTGAAAAGAGAAACCCCTAGGAATATTGTAAGCAAATTTCAGAGTTCTCAGGTAAAGGAGAAAATATTGCAAACAGAAAGAAACAATTCGAGTATTGTGGAAACACAAACAGGATAACGCAGGATCTGGGAGTTTCTTCATTAAGGGATTGAAGGGCTTGGAATATGATATTCCACATGTCAGAGAACTGGGATTAAAACCAAGAATCAGATACCTAGCGAAACTGAGTATAATAGTTCAGGGGGGAAAATGGTCATTCAATGATATAGACGACTTTCAAATATTCTTGATCAAAAGGCTGGAACTGAATAGAAAATTTGACTTTGAAACACAAGAATCAAGAGAACCATCAAAAAGTAAACAGGAAAGAGAAATCATAAAGGATTTTCTAAATTTGAACATTTTCCATCCTTACAAGAAATGATAATATTTATAATTCTTAAGTCTTTTTTGCCGTATTTTGGTAGTTGGAGGAATTACTAACATACACACAAATATATACATATACATATATATCTATATATGCATATATATATATATATATATATATATATAGAGAGAGAGAGAGAGAGAGAGAGAGAGAGAGAGAGAGAGAGAGCACAGGTTGAGTTTAATAACAAGGGATGATATCTAAAAAATAAAATTAAAGGGTGAGAGAGGAATATATTAGGAGCAGAAAGGGAGACATGGAATGGCAAATTATCACTCATAAAAGAGGCAAGGAAAAGCTGTTTCAATGGAGGAGAAAAGGAAGGATGTGAAAGCAAACAGAGAAGCTTCTTTCTTGACATTTGGCTTAAGGGAGGAATAACATGCTCACTCAATTTGTTATGAAAATCTCTCTGACACTACATTAAAGTCGGGGAGTAGGGGACAAGTGGGGTGAGGGGGATGACACAAGGGAGGGCATATGGAAGAAAGGAATAATAAGAAGTAAAGCCTTTTGGGGAGGGACAAGGTCAAATGAGAGAATAGAATAGGATAGGATGGAGGAAAATATAGTTAGTCTTACCCAATATGGCTATTGTGGAAATCTTTTGCACAACTATGCATATATGGCCTATATTGAATTACTTGCCTTCTCAATGGGGATGGATGGGGAAGGAGGAAAGTAGAGACATTGGAATTCAAAGCATTAGAAAGGGATGTTTAGAATTGTTTTTGCATAAAATTGGGAAATAAGAAATACAGGTAATGGAGTATAGATATTGCTACACATTAGAGCCACTACATCACCTGTTTGTGTGAGATAATTATTCAATTTATTAAGATTCTCCAGTACTTCAGGGACTTGATCTCATTTGGACAGAGAAATATATAAATTCTCCCTCAAGCAGCTGACTGGCAGTCGTGAAAATATGAGTAAGTCACAGAATATTTTAACTTCCAGATAAGCAGTTAACATTATTCTTGATTTGTTATCCTAGTACAGCAAGTGTCAAAAAATTCTGATGGGGTCTAAGTAGTTCAGTTCCAAAATTCTATCTAAAACTAATGTTTTAGTATGCCCACCGTGTGGGTGAACACAGAGATTTAGGAACCATGTTGTAAATTCATTAAAATTTAAACTCCAAAAAATGATGTTAGGAAAGTCACCAGATGACAAGACATAGTTCTAAGAAATGACACAACTGATTTTCTGCAACCAGAAAAATCAGAGACCTTTTGTCAAAGAACATTGATCACTAATAACATATGAAAACCTAATTGCCCTTGAGACCTAGGATGTGCAACTGCACATGATCTGAAGAGCAAACTTATTTTTTATTTTGCAAAAATTTCAGGGTCTCAAAAGGAAGGCATTAAAACATTAAAATTTCATACCTAGACCACTTTCAAAGTGCAGGCAATCAAATCTTCTATCTCGATTAAGGTAACAGAGAATTGATGCTGTGGAGTTTGGTTATTCATATTGTCTTCCTAAAGTTCGCACTTTTAATTTCTAGAGGATATGGAGAAAGGAAAATAGTGCTAAGTTTTGATCTCAGTGGTTTAGATGACATTTATGAAGGACTTTTACCCCCCCCACAACATATAACTGTAGAGAGTAGTTTGACTAGCACAGTCTTTTTTTTTCCAGAGACAAGAACCCTTTATTTATTTGTGGAGCCCCAGGTCTAGACCCAGTACCTTAAATATTGGAAACAGTCCTGAGTTCCAACCCTTCCCATTACCAGGTAGGCAGCAAGACCAACCTTGGCGGTGGGAGACAGGTCTTGCCAAACAGCCTAGCCAGGGCTATATATGACCCCACAATATGCTGGGCGCTACTCCTACTGGGGCTACTAAATGGGTTACAGAGCTGATCTCCTATTTGCCACCACAGCAGAGCCAGCTAACTTCTTTTTGCATCTAGAGTCAGACTGACTGTTGGTGGCAAGGGAGGCTCTGAGGATCTGTCTGTGCCAAGGATGAAGGTCCCCCAGCTACTTCTTTCCTTGTCCAAGCAAGGGGTGTCAAAGGAACTGAGCAAAGGAGCTGGGGAAGTGGGTATTAGGGTGGATGGGGTGAGTCCACTAGAGGCTGGGGCTGGGAGTAGGACAGAAACTGGAGCCTGGATCTCTAGCAAGTCAGTATCTCTCCTCTGAGAGGCAATTGAAAGAGAAGGGAGGAAAATCAGCGTCCCTCACTTTTGGGACCCAGGCATTCCTAGTAACAAGAACAGTGAGAGATCAGAAGGCTCAGGGAGAGTTGAGTGTGTGTGTGTGTGTGTGTATGCCTGTGTGCACTATGTCGAGGAAGGCAGAATGGTCCAGGACACAGCCCCACTGGGGTAACTTGACCTCACTGGGCCTCCAGAGAACATCAGGGACTGGTCATCCTCAGGGACTGAATGAGTCCTTCCATCATTTGTTCCAGCAATTATGAGTCTAGGAGACTAAGAACAGTGGCAGGTTGCAGTCAGGCTACTCCTCCTCATCATAGGATAACCCGGTGTCCAGAGTGTAGAAGCTGTTAGAGTGCTGGGAAGAGAACACATCCTGGCAGAGGCTCATGTCTTGGTACAGGTGCTTGTAGTCTCGAATGAACTTGTGTAGGAAGCACAGTTGGCACATGAGGGGCGTGTAAAGCTGGCAAAGGCCCCCATCTCCTCCTGCATCAGGGCCAGCACAAAGTCTAGATTGGCTGGGGGGTCGGGGGCTGTGAGGATCCCTCAGCAGCACAGCCAGCACAGTTCAGCTCATCCTGGTTGCAATTCCCCCGGCTGTAGACCTGCTCTGGGTTCCTCCAAGAGCCCCTGCTGGAGTTGAGGAGGTAACTGAGGTTCCCAAGGCAGCAACGGGAGCCCCTCCACCAAACAAACCCTTCCTCACACCCCCCCACCCCCCGCAACCCATTCATGGGTGGGACTGGGGATTGGTGAGGAGAGGCCGGGACCTGGTAGAAAATGTGTCCCAGCATCTCCTGCCTTCCTCTTCCTCCTCCTCTAGCCCCCAGGTCCTAGAACTGCCCTGGCCCTCAGGCAACTAGATTGCCACAATCTTACATGATTAACATAGGGTCACACATAAAAGTGCTGGACTTTGTTCTTAAAGCATGATCTTCTTGGCTTCAAGGCCAACTCAATGTCTATTACACCAAAGCATATTTATTAATCATTCTCATACTTTGCATTTTCCTGCAATATCCCATTACAGTTTTTCTATATGAGATGAAAATACTTTAAAACTTATTATTAACATTGTATTGTCTCATATCTTTCCTCTTTAGAACTTCAAAAATAACTCCTGACTTTGTCTAATAAAACCACCATCACTTTCCATTTTGGCCAGAATGTTGATAAGATATAAGACGATAAAATCATATAAATGAATTGTAATTTAGTGAGAAAGTTCTTACTCATTTTATCTAAGACATTTCTACCCACTAACTGCCTAATTGATTATGGAAACAGTGCTCAGCATAGGCTTCTTCCTTTTATTCTCAGATCATATTACATAGATGGAAGAAATGATCAAGTTGAATGAAACCACTGGAGCCAGGTGACTGAATTCACTCACACGGGCATTACAAATCATCTTGAGCTACAGATACCCCTCTTTGTTGTATTTTCCTCAACCACATGTCCACAGTTGTGGGAAATTTTGGCCTTATTATCCTAATCAGTGTTGATTCCCACCTCCAAATCCCCATGTATTTCTTTCTGAGGCATCTGGCCTTTGTATACCTTGGTTATTACACAAACATTGGTTCAAAAATATTGGTCAGTTTCATTGTTGAGAAAAACACCATTTCCTTCAATGGGTATGCAGCACAGCTAGTTTTCTTTGGGATATTAATCAAAAGTGATTTTTTTTATCCTGTCCGCCATGGCCTATGATTGCTATGTGGCTCTCTGTAAGCCACTCCTCTGTGATCATAAGGTCAAACATGTTATGTTTGATTTTGGTGCCCTTCTCATACCTCCATAACATCATCATATGCTTACTGTCACAATTAAGATTTTTAATTTGTCCTTCTGCAAATAATATATAACAGCATTTCTACTGTGCCACTCTCCCCTTATTATCAATTATGTGTTCAAACACCAGTGAGAATGAAATAATCATTATGACCCTTTCCGCATTTAATTTTTCTTTCCTCCTGTTTATCCTTATCTCCTACATGCTCACTCTTGTGTCCATCCTCAGAATTAACTTTTCAGGAGGCACATATAAAGCCTTTTCCCCCTGTGGCTCTCACCTAACCGGAGTGGTTATGTTCTATGGAATACTTCTTTTCATGTACCTAAACCCCATTCTTGCCACTCCTTTGAGACAGACAAAATGGCTTCTGTGCTTTATACCTTAGTCATCCCTGTGATCAACCCATTAATCTACAGTTGGAGGATCAAAGAAATGAAAGGTGTATTGAAAAGTGTCTTTCAAAAATTGATGTAAGCAATCTCTTTAAAATCCAAGATGTTTGACTCCATTTTATTATTGTTAAGAAAACTTCTGCTTGATTTATTAGTCGAATTTTTCTCAATTCTCCTCTCTTTTTGTACAAAAACATGTCTTCTAATATGTAACTGGAGAATAATTATTATTTGTCATTTTTTAATTGTCAAATTCTGGTGAATCACAGTTTTGTGTATCTATGGATTGAAGGGAACTAAGAGAAGACATTGTAAACAAAACATCTGTAAAATTCAATATTTTATTTACCCCCAAATTAGTGTACAACCATTGACTGAAGTTTTCTTGTGTTTTAGAAGAATCAATCCGTTTGAAACATTTAGAAAGTTCTTGAGCCATGTCTTGTGCTAGGCATTGGGCAGAAACAGATTAATTTTAAAAATATTCTTGTCATCAAGGTACTACCATTATACTAAGGGAAACAAAATTTCCACAAAAGTGTCACTACTCACTACAAGTGACATTCTACTTTCAAATATCTGTAATTATCAAGAAGTTTATCCTTTCTATAACTTCGGTTTGCCATCCCTAACTTGCATCCATTGCTGCTGGTCTCGTTCATAACCAAGTAGTCTACTCCCTCTTCTTTGAGGCAATCGTTACAAGAGTAAAGCTTCCGTCTCCTCTATTCCCTTCAGATCCAATTCTTACATTCTTGTGCTGGAATGGAAGCAAAAACAAAACAAAACAAAACGAAACAACAACAACAACAACAATGGTTTATAGTGTCCCAAATATCTTAGTGCACTTTTAACTTTCTAAAACTTCAAATTAAATAAAACTTTCACGACCCTCTCTACTGCAACAATGCCTGTATTCACACATTAGGTCTTTTACCTATGCCCTGCGATATTGTAGGTAATATATTTATACTATAGGTTCTTGTACATCTGTAAAAATGCTCTGATTTTATGAGATAATTTTTAAGGTCCATTTCATTTTAAAACATACAATACCATGAACCCATTCTTTGTTGATGTCTTAACACCATGTCCTAACACTTAACAAAATGGTGTCTTAAACCATCCCTCACAAGTCATGTGCTTCTCTTACTTCCGTATGGAGGCTGCCTCCCTCTGTTCACCCTGTAGCTTATCAAAGTCCATCTTGAGCTGTATCACTGAAAATTGAACACAATGTTTCACTGGTGCCTGCACAAGTTAAAATGCAACCATACCATCATGTCTTGTTTGGTTTTCATGACTTTCTTAATGAAGTTCACAATAGTTTCCTTAGTTCATACGCTAGGCTCATATTTGGATTGTTGTTGTTTATTCATTTTTCAGTCAAATCTAACTCTTCGTGACTGCATTTCAGTTCTTCTTGTCAAAGATACTGGAGTGCTTTGCTATTCCCTTCTTCAGCTCATTCTACAGAGGAGGCATCTAAGACAAACAATGTTAAGTGACTTACTGGGGTTCACACAGCTCTTCTGTCTGTGACCAGACTGGAATTCAGTAATATTAGTCTTCTTGACTCCAGATGTAGCACTCTATCCACTACACCACCTAGGAGCCCCAATTTATTCAACCTTAGAGGTCATTTAATTTCAAGGTCTTCCTTTGAATTTGAAATCCACTAAAAATGCAGGGTTTTTTTTTCCCCAAAGCAATGCCTTGTTGTACCCAAAAAAGGATCCCAAAATCTGAAAATGTTTTGAAATAAATTTATTTGGTCATTAGGTGAAGGAGATGGAGCAGGAAAGTATTATTGACGCCTCCCTTTTATCTAGGTTCTGGAAGGTTTAGATTATGTAAGATTTAGAAAATAGTGCCTGCATATGAACTACTCTTAAATCATGAGACAAGAGAACATAAAACATGAACTGGAGTAGATCTATAAAAATTCCAGGGTGTTGTAACCACAATTAAGACTTCTTTGGGTGGATCCAGGACTAGGAGGAACCCAAAACACATTTTTAACTAACTCCAGCATGTATAGAGGGTTCTCGGGGTCAAGTGATATTTTTGGTTTGGACAACCTTTAATCCCATAAGATTGAATTTTAAAATTATGATTTTTTTCTTGAATAATAATATTAATCATTTTTTCCTCAGCCTATATGTCCATATCTTTCTTAGTATTCACTTTTGAATCTTTTCTTTCACACAATTCAAATATAAACCTTTATATTTGTTCAAATTTACATTTGACTTTCTTTATTAATGCTTAACAGGCTTTAGAGCTGCTAGGAGAAAGTTTCTTGCTTCCATGGGGAAAAAGACTTAAAGACTCTGAATGTTTTACTGGTTGATTAGTTAAGAAAGAGATCGATTGATGGATACTTTTGTCTGGAATTTTGTCTCCCATCTTCCAACCTCTACCTAAAGAAGAAGACGTATTGTTGCACTTTCATCATCACAGTATCCTCTTCAGTTTTCTTCAATGAGAAAGGACTTGGGGAAGAATTTTAATTATGTTCTCTCTGTGAAGGCACTATGTAATTTCCCAGTGATTTGATGTGAAATGTGTTAAAAAAATAAATTATTGACAACTATATTTTTCTAAACCCTACGATTTTGTTCAGGATGAGTGCTGCATCCACTTATTGCAACATACAATTTCCTCTGGCCTGATTAGAAAACAGAATTCCATTACTGATAAGTTTCATTAATATAGGATTTAGAAACATGGATGTTATAAAAAAAAAACCAAGCACCTCAATCATTTTCCACCTTTGTTTTCTTATCTGTTTAAAACATTAGCTGAAAAACAGGTTCCTCAAAGGTAACCATCCCAGTTGCTCTCCAACTCAACGAGCTGCAGAGAAAGTCATTCCCAATGGTATCCTTACATTGATAAAAAGGTCTTAGGGGACGTTGTGTTTTGTTTTGCTTTGTCTTTTTTATATCATGAGAAAAATTAAGTACTTTCATTATACCCATTTAAGACTATTATAAGAATTTCAGTAAGAAAAATTATGCGAATAATTGCTCATATTCAGTTCACAAATATCTCATCAAAGTCTCAAAGCAACCCTTTGAGATAGGTAAAATATATATTTTAATAACATTTTGCAGATGAGACAACAGAGGCCTAAAGAAACTAAGTGCTTTTCTGAGGTTATCTAGCCCATAAATTGAGACAAGATTGGAATCAAGCCCTCTTGATTGCAAGTCCAACACTCTGTTTTCTCCCCTACACTTTTATATATGCACACACATGCACACACATATGTATATACATATGTATATACACACAGACACATACATATTGAATATATGTCCATATAGATAGAAAGAGTTACATTTTTATCCATCCATCTACCTATCTATGTATCTATGTATCTATCTATCTGCCTATCTATTTTTCTTCTTATACACACAGATAGAATCAAACCATCTTTTCATCCATCAGGCAACCTAGATCACTCACTGTGCTACAGTGTTAAATGTGTTTACTGACCTTCTCCCTCAGCTATGCCATTAAAATTATGACCATAGTCATGAAACCTCTGATTAGGTCTCATGGTATTAATAGAAAAACTCTACCATGTCGAGACATGTGTATTGTGAGTCTTCTATCACATTTTCCATACCTAAACCAATTAGGAATGGTAGTCATTCCAATTATATTCTTTATTTGAGAAACACATATAATATCTTTTTCCTACCTATCCATGAGTAATTGTGGTCAAGGATTGAAATGTTATAATTCAAGATTTAAATGAATCCATTATATTAAAAACCAGGGGAATATGAGATGCTTATGGATTGAGGATAGAATTCTGACTTGATTGTCCACACAACACCTGAGAAAATGAGGAAATTTTCTTCAGAGGGTCTGTGAGTTTCTTTGAACAGCAATCATTCCTAGGAGTGCAATGACTCCTTAGAAATACAACAATTTGTGGCCCCATTTTGTAGAAGCTACTCAGATTCTTCAAAAAGACTAGTAAATCTCCTCAAAAACCCCCAGACAACAGTTGCTCTGGGCGTTCTGATGTGTGTTATAAAAAGACAAAGAAAATATATGGACAAATGGGAATTTGAAAATCATCATTCATACAGGAGGAGATGTTCTGTGTTGATGAAGGGCCCAATTGGTTATTTAAAGTGTTGGAACTAAAGCATAGGAGAGGACCAATTATCTTGGCTGTATATGATGAAGCAGACAGGATACTATGCCAGCATGCCTTTCTTCCTGCAGATTTGCTCAAGGTTTGTTAGCTGATATACCACAGTGAGGAAGAATACGAATGAAGCAGTAATGAAATCTGAGATTCACCTGAGTACCTCGGCACAACCTGAGAATCCAATTTCTGTCATGGGTGAGGTATATCACAGAGATGGTGATGGATTATCTCTGCCCAGAGTCTAACTACACCAAGGTGGTATCATATACATAACACACACATAGATTTGTGACAAAATTCAATGTTACACAGAAAGACATCAAGGAACGAATTATTACTGTGTATTTGAAATGAAGAATGTAGTCACAGTTCAATGGGAAAATATATTTTTAAAATTAACACCTTCATAATATCTTTGAAATAGTGAAATGGACAAAAGTTTGTATACAGCATTTAAAAGACTCTTAATCAAATATGAAGCCCATAAGATGTTTATGTAATAAAGAGGATTTCTTTTTTTAAAAAAATTATTTATTTATAAATGTTCTGAAATCACTTCCTTAAAATAAAGATTTTATTCCCCCCACCCCTTCCCCCACCTACTCCCCACCCACCCCATGACAGAATACAATTCTGTATAGGTTCTACATATACTTTGCTATTGAGCACATTTTCACTAGAGTCATGCTATGTAGTCGCACGAAAATAAATGGAAGAAGTCATATAACAAATCAAAACACAATACACTAAAACCCACACAGACACAAACATGATCTGCTACACTCGGCAAATGACTTCCATATTTCTTTCTCTGAGTGAAGAAGGCATTTTGCCTTAGAAAATTGTCATTGGGATTTTTTTTCCAGTAAATTCTTGTGTTATTACAAAGTTCCAAATCTACCAGAAAAAACTCTCGCACACTGTGGTTGTTGTTGTGCACAAAGTTTTCCTGGTTCTGCTCCTTTCACTCAGCATCAGATCATATAAGTCCTGCCAGGCCTCCCTGAAGTCTTTTGGTCATCATTTTTTATGGTGCAATAGTACTCCATTACATTCATATACCATCATTTATTAAGCCATTCCCCAATTGATGCATATCCTTGATTTCCAGTTCTTGGCTACCACAAAGAGTGCTGCTATAAATATTTTTGTACATGTGGGTCCCTTTTCCATTTTTATAATCTCTTGGGGATACAGTCCTAGTAGCGATATTGTTGAGTCAAAAGGTATGCACATTATTGTCGCCCTTTGAGCATAGTTCCAAACTGTTCTCCAGAATGACTGGACGACCTCACAACTCCACCAACAATGAATTAGTGTTCCAACTCTCCCACATCCTCTCCAGCATTTATCATTTTCTTGTCCTGACATGTTTGCCAATCTTATAGGTGTGATGTGGTCCCTCAGAGTTATTTTGATTTGCATCTCTCTAATCAGTAGTGATGTAGAGCACTTTTTCATATGATTATAGATATCTTTAATTTCTTCCCCTGAAAATTGCCTGTTCATATCCTTTGACCATTTATCAATTGGGGAATGACTTGTATGGTTATATATTTGAGTTAGTTCTGCATGTATTCTAGAAATAAGGCCTTTATCCCCAAGTTTAGCCATAAATTTTTTTTCCCAATTTACTACATCCCTCCGAATTTTAGATGCATTGAGTTTGGTTGTGTAAAATCTTTTCAGTTTAATGGAATCAAAATTATCCATCTTGCATTTCAAAATGCTTTCTATCTTTCTTTAGAAAAAAAAATTTGGGGGGTCGGAGCCAAGATGGCGGAGCCAAGATGGCGGAGGAGAAAGATTCACCTATGGTAGCTCTGAACCCACAGCCCATGAATTTCCTCTAAAAACAACTTCCAACAAATTCTGGAACAGTGGAAGCCACACAGCAACACAGTGAAGGAGATTTCCATTCCAGAGAGCCCTGAAAAACCAATCCCAAAGGTCCATTGCACACTGGACGGGAGCGGAGCCCTCCCCTGCACTTACCAAGTGACACTGAGAGGAACACATCCAAGCAGGCTTCAGGGACGGAATCTTCAGCAGCCACGAAGTTCCCTCCACCCACAGAATCACAGGTCAATGGGAGAGATGGGTTGAGAGGGGAGCGAGAGGTCTGCGGGACTCAGGCCCCCTTGGGAGACAGCGGCAGCGGCAGAGGCAGCGGCAGAGGCAGCGGCAGAGGCAGCGACAGAGGCAGCAGGCGACCAGAGGCGACCAGAGCAGGCAGGAGCTTGGCAGCAGCTCCATTACAAAAGGTCTCTGCATGAACGCCCTGCAGGAACTGAGGGGAGGCAGGCCTACCCACACCTGAGTACCAGAAATTAAGCTCCCATTGAAAAGCAGCCAGGCCTGCTACCAAAAGCCCTGAGGCTGGGGAGCAGCGTTTGAATCTCAGACCCCAAGCACTGGCTGGGCAGATCTAGGCTGTGATGGAGAGGAATCTCATAAGTCAAGTAACTGGCTTGGAAAATGCCCATAAAAGGGAAAAACATAAGACCATGGAAGGTTATTTTATTGGGGACCAGATGATTGCCCCATTCCTCTCTGACGAAGAGGAAAACTGCTTACCATCAGGAAAAGACATAGGAGTCAAGGTCAGTGTATCCCAAACACCTGAAATAGATATCCAAGGGGATCAGGCCATGAAAGAGCTCAAAAAGGATTTTGAAAATCAAGTTAGAAAGGTGGAGGAAAAACTGGGAAAAGAAATGAGAGAGATGCAAGAAAAGCATGAAAAACGGGTCAAAAGCTTAATGAAGGAAACCCAAAAAAATGCTGAAGAAAATAATACCTTGAAAAATAGGCTAACTCAATTGGCAAAAGAGGTTCAAAAAGCCAATGAGGAGAAGAATGCTTTCAAAAGCAGAATTAGCCACGTGCAAAACGAGGTGCAAAAGCTCACTGAATAAAATAGTTCTCTCAAAATTAGAATGGAATAAATGGAGACTAATGACTTTCTGAGAAACCAAGAAATCACAAAACAAAACCAAAAGAATGAAAAAATTAAATATAATGTGAAATACCTCAGTGGAATATGAACTGACTTGGAAAATAGATCCAGGAGAAAAAATTCAAAAATTATGGGACTACCTGAAAGCCATGATCAACAAAAGAGCCTAGACATCATCCTTCATGAAATTATCAAGAAAAACTGCCATGATATTCTACAACTAGAGGGCAAAATAAGTATTCAAGGAATGCACCATTCACTGCCTGAAAGAAATCGAAAAAGAGAAACTCCTAGGAACATTGTGGCCAAATTCCAGAGTTCCCAGGTCAAGGAGAAAATATTGCAAGCAGCTAGAAAGAAACAATTCCAGGATTGTGATAATATAGCCAGGATAACACAAGATCTAGAAAGCATTCTTCTCCTCATTGCCTTTTTGAACCCCTTTTGCCAATTGAGTTAGTCTATTTGTCGAGGTGTTATTTTCTTCAGCATTTTTTTGGGTCTCCTTTATTAAAGTATTGACCCTTTTTCATGCTTTTCTTGAAACTCATTTCTTTTCCCAGTTTTTCTTCCACCTGTCTAACTTGATTTTCAAAATTCTTTTTGAGCTCCTCAATGGTCTGAGCCCATTGGATACCTATTTCAGGTGTTTGGGATACAGAGGCCTTGACTCCTATGTCTTTACCTGATGATAAGCAGTTCTCTTCCTTGTCAGAGAGGTATGGTGGAGTCATCTTCTCAAGAAAATAACCTTCTATGGTCTTAGTTTTTTCCCTTTTCTGGGCATTTTCCCAGCCAGTTACTTGACTTCTGAGTGTCCTTTCCACCCTGGCCTAGGTCTGCCCAGCTAGTGCTTGGGTTCTGAGATTCAAATGCTCCCAGCCAGTTGCTTTACCTCTGAGAGTCCTCTCCACCCCCTGGCCTAGGTCATCCCAGGTAGTGCTTGGGGTCTGAGATTCAAATGCTGCTCCCCAGCCTCAGGGCTTTTGGCGGCAGGCCTGGGTGCTATTCAGGGTAAGATTAAATCAGGTTCTCAGGTGGGGGCAGGGCTGCCTCCCAGGTTCGGTTCCCTCAGGGGTTTACCTTTTGTAATGCAGCTGCTGCAGAGCTCCTGCCTGCTGTGGGAGCCTCTGGCCTCCACTGCTGCTGCCTGAGTCCCGGAGACACCCGCTCCCCTCTCAGCCCGTCTCTCTCACTGATCTGTGTGTCTGTAGATGGAGGGACCTTCGTGGCCGCTGGAGATTCCGCCTGCTCGGCTCTGCTTGCTCCTCTCACCACCAAGCGGCCAGAGCAGGGGGAGGGCTCCACTCCTGTGCGGGGCACAATGGACCTTTGGAGTCGCTTTTTCAGGGCTCTCTGGAACGGAAATCTCCTTCACTGTGTTGCTGCACAGCTTTCACTGTTCCAGAATTTGTCAGTTCTTTTTAGAGGAAATCCATGTGCTGTGGGTTCGGAGCTAGCAAATGTGAGTCTTTCTACTCCGCCATCTTGGCTCCACCCCTGTTATTAACTTCTTAATGTCTTTGGCCACTCCATAGGACTATTTTATTGTTTATTATTTGGTTACGAATTTGAGTGTGTTGAGAAGTTTTTTTCAATTCCTGCATTATGAATTTTCTGTACTATTAATGTGAATGTTTTGGACCACAGTAAACCCCTCTTAAACACATGTGAGAATACACGCACCCACGCACACACACACATACACACACACACACATACACACACACCTTTATTTATTCTATAAGGTATTAGAGAAAAAACTAATCCAACTTGAAGTAAAATTTAAAGAAATTGAATTTTGTGCCCTTTGATATCGGTCAACTATATTTCTCATTACCATTATAATTCTTTGGAATAAAGTCTACTTTAGAATTTCTAGCAGAATGATATAATACAATGAAATTTATACCTTAAAGTTAGTTCCAAAATTGAGGAGGTGTAGATTGTTTTGAGCATGGCAGTAAGTGTGTACTGAAATAATTATATATGCACAGCTATTTTGCATATGTATTTACATATAACAAATCAATTTTTAATACACAAAATCATCAGATATCAAATGGTGGAGCTTATCATTGTTACTCTTGGTATCTGTGCCTTAGCCTCACATAGTATAATATTTCCTGTGCCCCAAATATGTACACAGGAAGGAAAACAGAAGCCCCAGCAAAGAGAATCTCTCTCTCTGTCTCTCTCTGTCTCTGTCTCTGTGTCTCTCTTGATTCATGGACCATTTCATATATGTATATATATAATTGGAAACTCTTTTACAGCAAAAATATAGCATTCTCTTACCAACAGTAAAAATTTCTTACTGTACAGAAATTATTGTATTACATACTGTATACTACATATTTAATTGAAAATAACCTACATATCCAACCAAATATGAGCATGGTCGAAAAATGAAATAATTTCATAAGATACGTATATTGATTTACATGTACTATCACAAGAACATAAATCTATATCAGTTAATGAAAAACAAAGGTATTTCATGTGTGTTTACCTTAAGGATGTAGAAGTTCAATGTCAAATAAGATAAATAAGATATTAGAATAAATATTCAGCTATGTGATACCTTGAAATGTAATGTAAATTAGTTTTTTATTTTACTCTTCAAGTTGAAGTGTAAATAAAGATTGAATATAAAATTATATCCTAAAAGTAATACCGTCTATTGGGAGTCACGGAAAATTATGGAGACAAAATTGAACAGATCTGTATTTATTTAGGTTAGGAGAAAAGGGACCGAGTGCAGAAGCATGGTTGGTAGCGCAATTTAGGTTAAGTATAAAGTGTTGCATTTTATGTTTTATGATTCAGCTTCCTCATTATCACTCATCATCTTCATCTTCCTCTTTCTCTTCATTTTCTTCCCCTACTTCTCCCTTCTCTTTTTAAATATTTTCAGATATTTTCTCATTAAAAATCTTCTTTAGTAATATATCTCCAAGAAATTGAAAGATTTATGATACTTCTGCAGTATTTGATAAGTCCCTCTAAATAAGTGATTTTTCCTCTTTTCCACTACCACGTTTATAGGAATAGGTGGCTAGACACTGAACAAGGAATTCAGTGGCTGTGAGCATAAGCGCCTCCTGGTTGATGCTGGACACCTCTGAGGATCTCCTCATGATCACCCAATTTCGAGAGAAGGAAAGTGAGACCAGCCTGTGGTCACTGAATTTCTCTTGTCTCCAAATCAATCCACTATCTTGTCCACCTCCCCTCCTTCCCTCCCCCCAAACTCCACCCTCCTTGGGGATTGGGAGCAGTGGGCGAAATCAGGGGGCTGCCACAACTCATGCTGCTGTCTTTGGAGACTTTCTCTTGCGCGAATAACAAAGATGAACAGAACAATATACAAGGACTCTTAAAGTATGTGTAGTAACAATATTTGGACAAATTTTGTAAAAAGTCCTATCTTTTAGAAAGTGAGATTCATGATACAATAATCTGTTAATATAACTACATATGATGCTAGTAGAGATGATGATAGTTACGGTGGTGTAATATTCATAACAATTTATATTACAGATAAGATGTTGACATTAACACTGATTATAGATACTAATGTCAGAAATATTCCCTGAAGAGATAACATGAAATGTTATTTCTCTTGAAGTTCTCCTTTTCTTCAGGGATTATGTCTCATGGGCACCAAGACAGCCATAATTTCTCCAGTATCAGAGACTACATAAATGAGATGCAGCAAATTCACTACCGGTGACTGTTTTCTTTTTTCATTTGTTTCCATTTACTGTAGTTGAGTTCTAAAGGTGATCAAATTCAGTAATCTCTGCCTTAAAACCTAGGTGTCTCCAACAGGTTTCTGTGATTCCAGCTGAAAACCAATTTTCCATGAAATTTTACTACGAATGTTAGAGGTGAGGCTTTTGAAGACTGAGTCAATATAACCATTTCTGAATGGATAGGCTATCATTCAAGCACCCTCAATTAACAAGGAAGAGCAGTATTCTAATGATGAGAATTGTCAGGGTAAGTTAGAAACTATATTGTGTCATTTCTTCATGTGGAATGTAATTAGACAGATAAATTCCCTACTCAGACATGCTGGTTGAGGATCACATCAATGACATTCTTTTGAAGCCTCTACTCAGAGCCAAAATTTCACGTCACCTTATTGACCATGACAGCTTACACGTATTTACTTTAATGTTGATTTAGACCTGATCATGGCTGGAGGCAAGTATGACTTGGCAATTTGAGGAAGCTATGAAATACCATGGATAAATTGCTGTGCCTGCTGTGAGGACTAAGTTCCAATCCATTCACAGACATTTTCTAACTGAATGTCTCTGAGCAAGTCACTAAACCACTGTCTATCTCAGTTTTCTCAAATATAAAATTGAAAGGGCACCTAGCTCCCAGGGTCGTTTTGCAAAACAATAGGATATTATTTGTAAAAGCTTTAGAATGGTGACTGGAATATAAAAATGCTATGTAAGGTATTTATTATTTTTGTCATTATTACCGTTGAATTGAGATCATGCTTTTTTTTTAATTTGTCTTGTGTTTTATTCCATAGGATTTTGCATACTTTTGCAATGCAGAATTTTTACAAATTAATCAAATTTTTATAACATATATTATAATGGGGGAAGATTAGTTGTTTATAAAGCAGTTCAGTAGTTAAATAATATATGCCTTGCAACACATATGAAATTATGGAGGAAATTTTGATAAGACTTTGCCTGGCTCATTCCAGCTCTCAAAATCGGGCATTACTCGAGGTTTAGGAAAAGAACCGTACAAACAACATCTCGATCATTTTATTTGCACCAGAACAATTTATCAATGGTATTCATCTCCCTTCTGCATTCCATTAAGTTAGTCAAAATTATATACGGACGTTGCTGGTTTCTATAATTTTTTTCTGGTGAACTTATAATCTCTACACATTGATGAAAGGCTGTAGTCTCACAAGTTTAACTTTGTTTCTTTTGTTTGTTTGCCTGGTTTTTTTTTGTAGAAAGTAGAGAGGGATAGAGATGCGCTGAAGAACCCCAAAATATTAAAATGGCTTTGTATATCATTTGCTTGGTTAAAACACTGCCTTTTCAAATCAAGTGAAAACATCAAATTTGCATTTCCCTATTCCTCTTTTAAAGACCACTCAGTTTCCACTCAGTGTGACTTCCCTCCTAGTTTGAAAATAACAGAAGCTACATGTGACCATGGGAGTCGAGATTTCATTATAATGACATACTCAAAAGACTTTTGCCTCGTGTATCTCTGGAGGCAGATTTCATTCCTTTGCTAACGCCCAGCCAGCCCATAAACTTATTTTCTTTAACCCCCTTCCTCCTCCTTAATCATGATATGAAATTGTGAATAATTATGACTCGTAAAGTTCGTGATGAGAGTTGAATCATAGATGCCATCAAGTAACTTGAACTCCACAAGGAAACCAGGATTTACTGCTATTAACATTTGTCATCCTGTCGTGTCCATTATGTTGTGCTACAATATTAACTGGAAGGTAATAAGAGGTAACTCGTGCAGATGCTTTAAAGGTTGGGGAATATGTATTGTATAAGTTAACTTCTTACAAATTTCATCAGGAAAGACTCCTATATCTAGAAATAGCAGATACATTCATAACAAATTGTCATTCAGTAATACTCAAATCCATTGAATTCATATATGGTCTCTGACAGACATCTCAAGGGAAGAACTTTAAAATGTCAGAGTCTTCTTTCTCATTCCATGAAATACAGATGCATATATTCTGGAAACCAAATCTCTGTCAATAATTAGTCAGCAATCCAGAAAACTGTAAAAATGAGCTCTTGTGCTACTTTTTTTTTATCATACTCCATCGTACTTAGTTACCCTCATAGAAGAAGGAGGTCGTGGATGTCAATTTTCTGAAATGTGAGGGGAAAGTCCATTTCACCTTATCCATTGCACCTTAATATGCAGAAATTATGATTAATGATGCAAGTTGAGGATTGTTAGTCATTTTATTTTCTTTCTGCATTAGGTTGCCTTGATCAAATTCATGGACCAACAGAATGGAACTTTAACCACCTCAGTGACTGAATTCATTCTCATGGGAGTCACAGATCGCCCAGAGCTACAGGCCCCACTCTTTGGTGTGTTCCTACTTATCTACTTCATCACAGTGTTGGGGAACTTGGGTATGATCATCCTAACAAAGATTGATTCTCACTTACAAACCCCCATGTACTTTTTCCTCAGGCACCTGGCATTTACTGATCTTGGTTATTCCACTGTTATTGGTCCCAAAATGCTTGTCAGTTTTGTAGTAGAGAAAAATACCATCTCCTATCATTGGTGTGCAACCCAGCTAGCTTCCTTTGAGGTTTTCATTATCAGCGAACTTTTCATCTTGTCTGCCATGGCTTATGATCGTTATGTGGCTATCTGTAAGCCCCTCCTCTACACGGTCATCATGTCAAACAGGGTGTGTTTGATACTGGTGACTATTCCTTACTTTTATAGCATTTTTGTGGCATTACTGGTCACCGTTAAAATTTTTATTTTGTCCTTTTGTAGATCTAATGTCATCAGGCATTTCTATTGTGATGGTCTTCCTTTATTGTCCATTGTATGCTCTGATACAAGTGAAATAGAATTAATTTTTCTGATCTTTTCTTCTTTAAATTTGCTTTCCTCCCTCCTAGTTGTCCTTGTTTCCTACATGTTCATTCTTGTGACCATCGTAAGCATGAATTCTGCTGAGGGCAGATATAAAGCCTTCTCCACTTGTGGCTCCCATCTCACTGTGGTGGTTGTGTTCTATGGAACCCTTCTCTTCATGTACTTACAACCCAACTCGAGTCACTCCTTTGACACAGACAAGATGGCTTCTGTGTTTTATACCCTGATAATCCCCATGCTTAACCCTTTGATCTACAGTTTGAGGAACAAGGAGGTAAAAGGTGCCCTAAAAAGAGCCCTAGAAAATCAATGCAAACGTCATATTTAATTTTCAATGGTTCTGATAAATTATCAGAGGTCAACAACACTTTTTTCTCATCTGTCAATTTCTTCTTAATGGAAAAACCTTTTCACTCATTATTGCTTCAAGAAAATACACTATTCCTTGTTGATACCAATTAAAAATGGACCTTATGATAAGTTTGGTAAGTTATTGTAGATCTTCTAGGGAACCCAACTGATCATTGAGAATTGAAAGTTGTATGGAAAGTAAAGGTTTTTAGGAATATTTTTCCTGACTGTATAGTTGAAAAATTTCCTCATAGATACTGTTCCTATTGACTTTCCTTTTATAATTTTGTTTGTAGCCTCATACCCAGAGAAGAACTTCAACCTTTGAGCCTGTAAAATATCCACCTAGAATGAATCTACTTATAGATCAACATAATATGGGGTGGAGGTGATTTATCTGTTCCACTTTCTTTCCTCATCAAACTTGGCAGGTCACGCAACTTTTCTGACCCTCAATGTCATGAAGAAGGAGGTGGTTATTGTAGCTTCTCTCTAAGGCCTATTTCAACTTTATTTTTATAATTATGTAATGCAATTCAAACTATCTCCATCATGGATAGAGAGATATAAATAAATTTAGAAGGTAAGAAAATTAATGAAATCTCATTCTTCTAAGGAGGTTTTTCTTACTGGATTTATTATAATTTATTTTTCTTTAAATTCCTAGAACATTAAGTCAGATGAAGATTTAAATATTCTCATGGTTATATTTTCCAGTGTCAAAGAGCAATTCAGTCTTGCACTATCTTTCCCCTTCATTTTCTGTAAACAACACTTTAGCAGTAAAACACATGATGTGTCTATATAATGGGCCCTTCTGTAAAAGTTCCCTGAGGATAGTGGGCATGTTTTCTCTTTATATTCTTCTGGAATCATGCCCTATATGTTGTAAATTATCAGTTGTTATTAATGTGATATGTTATTATTTAATGTTATTTTATCATTATTTTCAATAATATTTATTATTTTGTTATTATTTTAGATAGAAAAATCCTTTCCCTCTTCTTGAAAGTATCATGCACATAACTGTCTATTGAAATGTTGAATCTCTTCTAAGACCATGAACTCTTTGAATATGAGAAATGTTTCTTGCGTTGCTTTTCTTTGGGTTTTGCATCCATAGACCATAGATAAGTGCTGTGCAGTAAAGAAGTATTTAATAAATATTTCTTGGATTAAAATCACATGAACAGAATTAGTTTAATTGTAAATGTCGTTTTCACTTTTTTGCATTTGGCTTCATTATTGAATCAATCCACTTTCAGGGATAAGGCAGATCATTTTCTTTCCTTTTTGTAAGACTAACTGTACAGATGACAAATTTCGTTTGCATTGCTTGAGTAAGGTGACTTTTTTCTACTTTGTATTCTTCTGCCTTGTATGTGGTGAGTGACTTTCTTTAAAATTCTTCAGATAGAACAATCTGACTGAATAAACCTCCAAACTTTTAACATATATCTTTGCAGCTGCCTCTTGTTATTACTACAAATGGCCTATCTTAAACTTGATATATTTATTTGCTTTAGTTTATTTTC
>JAQQSK010004719.1:262-13101 GCA_028658325.1 Potorous gilbertii | reverse complement strand
CAGAATGGTTGGATGAGCTCACAGCTCCACCAACAATGAATTAGTGTTCCAACTCTCCCACATCCTCTCCAACATTTTTCATTTTCTTGTTCCGTCATGTTTGCCAATCTTATAGGTGTGATATGGTACCTCAGAATTGTTTTGATTTGCATCTCTCTAATCAGTAGTGATTTAGAGCACTTTTTCATATGATTATAGATATCTTTAATTTCTTCCCGTGAAAATTGCCTGTTAATATCCTTTGACCATTTATCAATTGGGGGAATGACTTGTATGGTTATATATTTGAGTCAGTTCTCTATACATTCTAGAAATGAGGCCTTTATCCCCGAGCTTAGCCGTAAAAATTTTTTCCCAATTTACTACATCCCTCCGAATTTTGGATGCATTGAGTTTTGTTGTGCAAAACCTTTCCAGTTTAATGTAATCAAAATTATCTATCATGCATTTCATAATGCTTTCTATCTCTTCTTTAGTAAAAAATTCTTCGCTTCTCCATAAATCTGATAAATACACTATTCCATCCTCTTCCAATTTATTCATGGTATCAATCTTTTTAGCTAAATCATGTACCCATTTGGACTTTATTCTTGGGTACAGTGTCAGGCATGGGTCCATGCCTAATTTCTGCCACACTGTTAACCAGTTTTCCCAGCAATTTTTGTCAAACAGTGAGTTCTTATCCCAGAAGCTGGGGTCTTTGGGTTTATCAAACAGGAGGTTGCCATATTCCTTGCCCACTGTGTCATGAGTGCCGAGTCTATTCCATTTGTCTACCCCTCTGTTTCTCAGTCAATAACAAGTGGTTTTAATAATTGCTCCTTTATTATACAGTTTGAGGTCTGGTAGTGCTAAACCACCTTCCCAAGAATTTCTTTTCATTAGTCCACTTGACATTCTGGACCTTTTGTTCTTCCAAAAGAATTTTGGTATTACTTTATTCAGCTCTAGAAAATAATTATCTGATAGTTTGATTGGTATGGCACTAAAGTAAATTAATTTAGGTAGAATTGTCATTTTTATTGTATTAGCTCAGCCTACCCACGAACAACTGATGTTTTTCCACTTACTTAAATATGACTGTATTTGTGCAAAAAGTTTCTTGTAATTGTGTTCATATAGTCCCTGGGTTCAATTTGGCAGGTAAACTTCTAAGTATTTTATAGTGTTTACCCTAGCTTTAAATGGATTTTTTCTTTCTATCTCTTGCTATTGGACTTTGTTGCTAATATATAGGAATGCAAAAGATTTATGTGGGTTTATTTTGTAACCTGCAACTTTGCCAAAGTTGTTTATTATGTCAAGTAGGTTTTTACTTGAATCTCTGGGATTCTCTAAGTATATCATCATATCATCTGCAAAAAGTGATAACCTAGTTTCTTCTTTGCCTAGTCTTATTCCTTCAATTTCTTTATCTTGTCTAATTTCTACAACTAACATTTCTAGTACCATATTGAATAATAGTGGTGCTAATGGACATCCTTGTTTCACCCCCAACCTTATTGGAAATGCATCTAGCTTATCCCCATTGCATATAATGCTTGCTGAAAGTTTTAGGTAGATACTGCTTATTATTTTATGGAAAGTTCCCTTTATTCCTAGGTTCTCCAGTGTTTTTAATAGGAATGGGTGTTGTATTTTGTCGAAAGCTTTTTTCTGCATCTGTTGAGATAATCGCGTGGTTTGTGTTAGTTTTGTTGTTGATATGATCAATAATGCTAATAGTTTTCCTAATATTGAACCAGCCCTGCATTCCTGGTATGAATCCTACCTGGTCATAATGTATTATTTTCATGATAAGATGCTCTATTCATTTTGCTAAAATATTGTTTAAAATTTTTGCACCTATATTCCTTAGATAAATTGGTCTATAATTTTCTTTCTCTGTATTGCATCTTCCTGGTTTGGGTATCAGAACCATATTTGTATCATAGAAAGAATTTGGGAGGACTCCTTCTTCCCCAATTTTCAAAAAATAGTCTATATAGTATTGGAATTAACTGTTCTTTAAAGGTTTGATAGAATTCACTTGTGAATCCATCTTGTCATGGAGATTTTTTTCCTAGGGAGTTCATTGATGGCTTGTTCAATTTCTTTTTCTGAGACGTGGTTAAGTATTCAAATTTCTCTTCTGTTAATCTGGGCAACTTGTATTTTTGAAAATATTCACCCCTCTCGTTTAGATTATCGAATTTGTGGCCATAAAGTTGGGCAAAGTAATTTCTAATTACTGTTTTAATATCCTCCTCATTGGAGGTGAGTTCACGCCTTTCATTTTTAATATTAGTAATTTGATTTTCTTCTTTCTTTTTTTTAATCAAATTGACCAAAGTTTTATCAATTTTATTGATAAAAACCAAACTATTGGTTTTATTTGTTAATTGAATAGTTTTCTTAATTTCAATTTTATTGATCTCTCCTTTGATTTTCAATATTTCCATTTGGTATTTTCATGGGGATTTTCAATTTGTTCTTTTCTAGCTTTTTCAGCTGCTTGCCCAAGTCATTGATCTCCTCTTTCTCTATTTTATTTATGTAGGTATTCAAAGATATAAAACTTCCTCGAAGAGCTGCTTTTGCAGTATCTCATAAGGTTTGGTAGGTTTTCTCATTATTGTCATTCTCTTGAATGAAGTTGTTGATTGTTTTTATGATTTCTTCTTTAACTCATTCCTTCTTTAGGATTAGATTATTTAATTTCCAATTGATTTTTGGTTTATCTTTCCAGGGCCTTTTATTACACATAATTTTTATTGCATTATGATCTGAGAGGGATGCATGGATTATCTCTGCCTTTCTGCACTGGATTGTGAGATTTTTATGTCCTAGTGCATGATCAATTTTTGTAAATGATCCATCTACCACTGAGAAAAAGTGTATTCCTTTCTATTCCCATTCAATTTTCTCTAAAGATCTATCATATCTACCTTATCTAGAGTTTTATTTACCCCCTTAACCTCTTTCTTGTTTATTTTGAGGTTAGATTTATCGAGTTTAGAAAGGGGGAGGTTGAGGTCGCCCACTAGGATAGTTTTGCTGTCAATTTCTTCCTTCAACTCTCCCAACTTCTCCTCTAAGAATCTGGATGCTATACCACGTGGAGCATACATGTTTAGTAGTGATATTACTTCATTGTCTATGGTGCCTTTTAGCAGGATATAGTTTCCATCCTTATCCCTTTTGATTGGATGTATTTCTGCTTTTGCTTTGTTTGAGATTAGGATTGCTACTCCTGCCTTTCTTATATTAGCTGAAGCAGAATATATTCTGCTCTATCCTTTGACCTTTACACTATGTGTATCCCCCCATTTCAGATGTGTTTCTTGTAAGCAACATATTGTTGGATTATGGCTTTTAATCCGTTCTGCTATCTGTCTCCGTTTTATGGGAAAATTCACTTCATTCACATTCACAGTTATGATTACAATCTGTGTATTTCCCTCCATCCTCTTTCCCACCATTTGTGCTTTTAGCTCTCCTGTCTCCCTTCCCCTCTTCAATAGTATTTACTTTTCACCACCTCCTCCTGCAGCCTTCTCCTCCTTCTTTTAGCCCTCCTCCATTTTACTCCATTTTACTCTTATTGCTTCTTCCCTCCCTTTTAGCCTCCCTCCCCTTTCTTCCCCCTTCCCCTCCTACTGCCTATAGAGCTAATTAGGATTATCTACTTAAGTTTATCGCTCTATCCTTTAAACAAATCAGATGAGAGTGCCTCTCAAACAATGCTCATCTCCCTCCCCTCTTTCCATTTACTATAATTTTGTACTTCTTCTTGTGATGTAATTTGCCATTTTCTGCTTCCTCCTTTTCTCACCTTCAATTACAATCCCTTCTCATACTTAAATCATATTTTTTATCTTGATATCATTTACTTTATGCCCATTCCCTCTTTGTATATCCCTTTTATATTTCATTATATCCACATAATTCTCAAGATTAACAGGTATCATCTTCCTTTATAGGGAGGTAAACAGTTTGCCCTAATTGAGTGACAAGTTGTTCCCTCCCACTCACCCTGCTTACCTTTTTATGATTCTCCTGAGACCTGCATTTGAAGAGTGAATTGTCTACTAAGTTCTGGAATTTTGGTCAGGAAGCTCTGGAAATCCCTTACTTCATTGAATGACTTTCTCATTGCCTGAAATGTTATGCTGAACTTTGCTGGGTAATTGATCCTTGGTTGTAATCCCAACTCCTTTGCCTTGTGGAATATTGGGCTCCAATTCTTTCAAACTTTTAATGTAAAAGCTGTAAGATCCTGTGTAATCCTGACTGTATCTCCTTGATATTTGAATTATTTCTTTCTGGCTGCTTGTAATATTTTCTCCTTCACTTGATAGCTCTGGAATTTGGCAACGATATTTCTTGGAGTTTTGAGGTTGGGATCTCTTTCAGGGGGGGAAGGGTGGATTCTTTCAATAACTATTTTGCCCTCTGAATCTAGCACTTCTGGGCACTTTTCCTTGATGATTTCCTGGAAGATATTTTCTAGGCTCTTTTCTCCATCATGGGTTTCTGGCAGGCCAATAATTCTTAAGTTTTCTATCATGGATCTATTTTCTAGGTCAGTTGTTTTTCCAATTAGATATTTTACATTTTCTTCTATCTTTTCATTCTTTAGATTTTGTTTGACTCTCTCAATGAGTCATTAGTTTCTACTTGCCCAATTCTAATCTTTATCAAATTGTTTTCTTCCCGTCTCCTTTTCCATCTGTCCAATTTTTCCTTTTAGGAAGCTATTTTCTCCAGTTAATTTTTGAACTTCCTTTTCCATTTGTTCAATTTTCCTTTTCAAAGCAATGTTCTCATCAGTGAATTCTTTCTTCATAATTTTAAAATCATTGGCCAGTTTTTCTTCTATTTTCTTCTTCAGCTGTTCCAGGAGAGTGGCTTGTACTTTCGAGCAGTTCAAAGTCCCTTCTGAAGTTTCAGATGGAAGTACAGTCTCAGCTCTGACCTCTTTGTTGTTGTGTTTTGGTCCTTATCCCCATAGAAAGAATCTATGTTTCTTTTGCCTCTCCACTTTTTCTTGTTCATGATGTTGATTGAGTGTTGTGGCTTCTGGTTCTTTCAGTCAGAAGCTAGAGCTTTTTACTGAGCTGATGTGTGAAAAAGCTAAAAGCAGGTTTTTGTTTTGTGTTTCCCTGATTAGCCCTGGGTTTAGCTTGTTAACTGTGGCGAAGGAGTGGTCTGGTTACAGGAGATCTTCTCAGCTGAACTGAGGCAAAGGCAAACTTAGGGGATGGTGATTCCAGCTTCCTTATTGTCTTTCTGATTCCCCTGGAGTGCTTAAGCACGCCTAGATGCTAATGTGTGTTCCCACCCCTCCTGGGCCTCCTCTCCTGGCGCTGTCTTGCCTGAGCCTAATGCGAATTTTCTCTGCCCTGGGTCCTCTGTCCTTCCAGTTTGCCTCTGCTACAGTAGGAGGAATCCCCCTTAGCTATTTTCCTCACCTCAGGTGTTATAAGACTATTGGCCTCCTTCTGTTGTTTTTGCTGATCCAGGATTTTTCTGGGGAAATATTTTATGGTTGTTTCACAGTCATCAAGGTGGAGGAGAGAGTATTTACTGACCACTCCACCATCCTGGCTCCCGGAAATTCATTTAGGTGACTTACCGAAGTTTGATCTTCAGACTGAAGGTCTCAGGAGCTGCTGTGCTGATATCTGGCTCTCACTGGCTCAGTTCAGCTTGTCTCCCACCCTTGGTGCCACTCTGCCAGTTCCACTTGCCACTCTCAGGTTTCTTGGGTCCCTTCTGCTCCGCTGTGCTGGCCACACTGCACTGTGTGGGCTCACCCCTGCGGAACAGATCCTTTCCGTGGACCTTCCAGTCCAATCTGAGCTCCAAATCCGTCACAGTCTGTCTCCCACTGGATTCCACATCTCCCAAATTTGGTCAGATTCTCCTTTCAGAGGTATCTGAAGGAGTTTGTTCAAGAGCTTAAGTGAGTCATTGCGCTCACTCTGCCATCTTGGCTCCGCCCCCTGCAATATTTTCTCCTTGACCTGGGAAGTCTGGAATCTGGCTACAATATTCCTCGGAGTTTCTCTTTTTTGGATTTCTTTCAGGAGGTGATCAGTGGATTCTTTCCACTTCTTTTTGACGTTCTGGTTTTAGAATACCAGGGCAGTTTTCCTTGGTAATTTCTTGCAAAATGACGTCTGCGCCCGTTTTTGATTATGATTTTCAAGTAGACCAATAATTTTTAAATTATCTCTCCTGGATCTATTTTCCAGATCAGTTGATTTTCCAATGAGATATTTCACATTATTTTTCTATTTTTTCATTCTTTTGATTTTGTTTCATAATTTGTTGATTACTCATAAAGTCAATAGATTCCATCTGCTCCATTCTGATTTTTAAAGAACTATTTTCTTCAGTGAGCTTTTGAACCTTTTCCTATTTGGTCAATTCTATTTTTTAAAACATTCTTCTCCTCATTGGCTTTTGGCATTTAGGTTATTCTATTTTTAAAGGAATTGTTTTCTTCAGCATTTTGTTTTGTATCTACGTTAGCAAATTGTTGACATCTTTTTCATGATTTTCTTGCATTGCTCTCATTTCTCTTCCAAATTTTTCCTTCACTTCTCTTATTTCATTTTCAAAATTATTTTTGAACTCTTCCATGGCCTGAGACAATTGCATATTTTTTTTGGAAGCCTTGACTTTGCTGTCTTCCTCTGATCATCTACTTAGTCTTCCTCATCTGAAAGGATGGAAGAAAATACCTTTTCACCAAGAAAGTAACCTTCAATAGTCTTACTTTTCCCCTTTTGTGGGCATTTTCCCAGTCAGTTTCTTGACTTTTGAGTACTTTGGCAAGTGGAGGGTATAATATCCCAGGTTTCAGAGTTTTTGTTTAGCTGTTCTCTGAGATATCTCCAGGGATCTGTAAGTTCTCAGTTCCTTCAAAGTGGCACAATCAAGCAAGAGGAGTTTACTCCTCTCCTGGCCTGCAGTCTAGTCTGTGAGCAACCAACAGCACTCTTTTCTGCCCTGGAATTTCAAGTAGGGTTCCCTCTTCACAGCTGCCACCAGCTCTGCCACACCAGCTCTCCTCCTCACCCCAGGACAGTCATTCCAGAATGAGATCCAGATTGGCCAGTCAGTTCCCTCATAGGGTGTTTCTTCTGAGGGATCCAAAAGGGGATCATGGTGGAAATGGAGGAGGTTGTGGAGAGGGAATTCTATTCACAGATCCTGGGCAGAAAATCTTTTGAATGCTCCCAGACCAGTATGCAGTCCAGGAGAGGAGTTTACCCCTCTCCCTTGATTGTGCCACCTTGGAGGAACTGAGAACGCTCAGGTCCCTAGAGTATACCCTCCTCTTGTCAAAGGACTCACAAGTCAAGTAACAGGCTGGAAAAATGCCCAAAAAAGGAAAAAAGGTAAGACTCTACAAGGGGAGAAGTGGATAAGTGGGGTGGGGAGAATAATAGGTGGGAGGGAAAGTGGGAGGAAGGAGTAATTAGAAATAAACACTTTTGGAGAGGGACAAATTCAAGAGAGATAATAGAATAAATGTGGGACAGGAGAGGATGGAGAGAAATATATTTAGTCTTACACAACAAAACTATTAAGGAAATCTTTTTCAGAACTACACATATATAATCTATATTGAATTGCTTACCTTCTCAGTAGGGATGGATGGGGAGGGAGGAAGGGTAAGAAGATGGAATTCAAAGTTTTAGGAATGAATGTTGAGAATTTTTTTCATACAACTGGGAAATAAGAAATACATGTAATAGGGTATAGAAATTTGTCCAGGCCTACAAGAAAAGAGAGAAGATGGAGATAAGGGAATGACTGAGATAGAAGAGAGGCAAATTTGGGGAAGGGGTAATCAGAATGCATGGTATTTTTGGGTGGATGAGGGGAAAGGTGGGAAGAAAATTTTGAACTCAAAACTTTGTGGAAATGAATGTTGAAAAATAAAAATAAATAAAAAACTTTTTTTCAAAAAAAGAAAAAACAAATGAAGAAAGAAGACCCTTTAACCTTTCATGGAGATAACAGTCTACAGACACATTGCATATATTTTCAATATATCAGTTGTAGTGATCTTTTTTTTCCTCTGAAAACATTATTTGTTAAATAGAAAGAATAGAGAGGTACTTGGGATATCTATGGTGATGCAAGAAAATAAAATATCAATACATACTTAGAGAAATAAAGAACCATAAAGAGAAAAAAGAAAAAAAGAACTATGAACTATGATGTGAAATTGTCCTTTCTTAATATCGTTATTACATTTTCCTACATATTAGTAATTAGTGTTCACAAGAGCTCATTTAAAAGCAGTATGCATGGAGAAATATCTACCATAGTGATACATCATTGCACATTTATCTGAAATGGCTAATAGAGGTTTTAACAAAAAAAGTTCTTAGATTAATAGAAGCTATTCATTTTTCATTAAACCAGAGAATTAAAAGGCTTAGAAAACAAAGTGGGTGGAAAGTTTCACTTTCCTTGAGCAGTAGAAGGAATAGGGTATTATAATATACTGGAAATAGTTTTGGATTTGGATTCATAGGATGCAGTTTTAAATTATCTAACCCTGTAATTAACTATATGACCTTAGGCAAATTAATAAATCTTTCTAGATTTTGGTTTCCTTTCCTAGTCTGTAAAAAGAAAGTTTTTGACTTGATAAATTGTGATGATTCCTTTAGCTTAATATGTATGTGTGTGTGCATACATGTGTGTATACACATGTATACATACAGATACATATATGCACATGCATATATTCATACACACAACTATTTGCATACATGTGTGCACATATATGTATAAGTCTGGGTGTATAAATAATACATATATATTAGTTTATGTATATACACATATACTTTTTTTTAATCATCATATTTATGCCCTACTTTATTGTGTGCATATTCTCTGCCCCATTCTGATAGACCATGTAGTTCTGGTGGATTGGATTCCATCTATATATGACTCAGTTTTGGGTTGAGCCTCTTGAATGACTGTTGAGCTGAAATTCCATAGGTATGCCAAATGACTGATGTGTCATCAGTTCTTTTTTTTATTATTTTGCTTTGTGCTTCAAAGTGTCTCTGAGCTGTGCAAATGGTCATTTGAGATACAAATCTATTGTCTGATACGCCACTTTGGCAGAAGCCATTAGGCCATCTATTGCATATGTAAACTAGTGACTAGAATAAAACTTCCTCCTTTTTTTGATTCTTCTTTCCTTTATTACAGGAGAAGCTGAAATAGATCAAGGCTGGTGACCTAGCTGTGACATTTCCTACCAACAATGAAGACAGTAGACTAGTCATATTGTGGAGTGGCAAAGGGTGCTTTCAGGAGCAATGTTCTGTACTGAATATTTTGACCTTGAACAATAGACAGAGTACAAGCAGTAGTAGGAGAGGGTTGGTGCTAAAGCAGGAATGAGGATCAGATAGCAACCACTATAAAGGTAAAGCTCACTGACTGATGTGACAACCAGATCAGAAAATCTAACATAGTTAATAAGAAATCAGAAAACATTTATTTAGTGCCTACTATGTACCAGATACTGTGTTAAGGCTTGACTTCAATTTTGTTATTTTAAATGACTGGTAGTAGTAAGGGAGTTATTGAATTCTGTCTCTGTAATTCTGTGATGTATGTTGATTCTCTTGTAGATATCTTTGTTTTGTGAGCAGAAATAAATCACTTATACTGTATGTAATTAATGTTTATGCACATCTCTTACTAACCTCTGTTGAGACAAGCCCAAGAAAAAGGCCAAAAAATCACATTGTCCCCAGAGAAACAAGAATAGTTATGATGACGCAATGAAGCTATGTGTGGACCAACCCTGAGAAGCCTCTCTTCTCTAGAGATGAACTTGGCACAATCTCTTAGCTAGGGAGAAGTAGGTACCATGAACCCCTATTTGTTAGGCTATATAGTTGACTATATCCTTTTTTGCTAGATGTGTAACTTTGTCAAATATAGTCCTGAAAAATTATGAATAGATAAAAAATGAGTTGTACTTTCGGGGAATTTACTATATTAAAATCTATTTAACCTAGTAATTTTATGTCCTCTCTTGCTAGTTTTACTTTTTTCAAGTTTTTTAAAAAAATTGTCATTATTACACAGTAATTTCCCCCTTAACTCTTCACTCATTGAATATTCCCTAGCAATAAATAAAAATAATATTTAAACAAGACCAATCAACAGAGCAACTATGTCTAACAGCATATATCACATTCTACATCCATGGTCTCATCTCTTTATTGATAGGAGGGATATGTGTTTCATTATAGGTTCTTTTTGAGCAAGATTTATTGTGACAATTAAACAGAGATCACTTGCCTTTTTATAACTATAGTCATCTAATTCTAGTTCTATTTATTTTACTGGACATTGGTTTTTACGAGTAATACCATGTTTCTTTGAATTTCTTATATTTTTTGTTACTTATAAGGTAATAATTTTCTATTATACTAATATACCACAATATTTTTGGTTATTTTGCAGTCAATTGGGATTAATTTGTTTTTGAGTTTGTTCCTATAATATAAAGTTCTATATAAATATTTTGATATGTGAGAGACCTTTTCATTTTTCTTTAACTTCTTTGGAATATATTCCCAGTAAAGAGATCATGAAATCAACAATATAAACGGACAAATGACTTTTATTGTTTATTACAAACTATTTTCTAGAAAATTTTTAAATAGCTACAATGGTACAGTCATATGTTTCTCTTCCCTAGAACATTTCCATGCTATTTTGACTAATTTTAAGAATTATCTATTATAATTTCATATCACCTTTGTCATGTTAAGAGTTGTCAGTTAATAGTTAAGAGCTATTTTAAATCATTTTTCTTATTAATAATATATCTTTCATATAATCATTGACAATTTGCAATTCTTTTGAAAACTGTCCATGTTGTTTGAAAGCTTATCCATTAGAAAATGGTCTTTGCTGATCTACGAGATTGATTCTCAATAAGTCTTGGCTACCAGACTCAGAGACATCTGTTGCAAAAACGTTTCATCACTCAACCATTATTCTTAGCTGAATTGATTTTGTTTCTACAAAATCTTTTCACTGTTAATGAATCAAAATTTTATTTGTTCTCTTCTGTAATTTCTTTTACATTTGATGATACACATCATATTTGTTGTTGTGAGTGTTATCTCCTGTGATTCTAATATCTATGCTTTTAAATGATGTGAACATTTTATTTTTTCTGGTATCCTTTTGGAGGTATTGTGGACTGCTGTATTCAAATACTTCTGGTCCATGTGTATATGGTTTGTTCTACGGATTGACTTGCCCTCTTTTAACTATTGCCAAATCATTTTAATGGTCGATGCTTTACAGCATAGTTCGCTATATATTTTGAAATGTCAGGACCCAAATTTTATTATTTTCATTGTGATTCTAGAATTTTTTTTATCTACAAAGTGAATCTTATCATTCTTATACTTGTAAAAGGCAAGTTTTTGGTACCTTGGTCAGTAGAGACATAAATTTCTAAAGCAGTAGAGGTAGTATAGATAATTACATTATATTGATGTGGGCTGTCATTGTCAAGTAATACCACTCCATTTATTTTTCTCCCTTCATTTCTGCAGAGTATTTGGGGTTTCATGTATGCAAGCCCATATTTTGTATTAATAACTTAACAGCCATATAATATTGGTATTCTGTAGCTATTTTTAATGAAATTTCCCTTATGATAATTCTTGGTTACTTTCGTTAAAACTGAATACAGAAGATATTTTTAGATTGTTTAATATGTCACAACTTTACTAAAACTATTAATAATCTCTGTTGGTTTCTGCACTTATTATTAATCTATTATAAATAAAGCATTCTATCATTTCAATAAAAGAAAATTCTTTTCTTTGCGAGTCTTTATACCTTTCAGTTCTCTCTGTGTTAGCTTATTGTTGTGACGAACATTTCAAATTATGTCATGTTACATAGTTATTATGAGAAATGACAATTTCTTTAACTTTGCACTTCATAGCAAATATGATAATAATTTACTGTTGCAAAAAATATTAGTTCAATTTTTTGACAGATAATTTTATCATATTGGAGTACCATGACTTACCTAAGACATTTAGTATTTTTCAAACATAACATGATATTCTATTTTGTAGAAGGTTTTTGTCTTAGTTCTTGGTGTAATAAGGTAGCATATGGTTTAGGGACACAGAATAGATCCAGAATTTCCTAGTAAGTAACTTCTTTCACTAAATAAAGTCTAAATGTCTCCTTCAGTTCATAATCAAAGAATTGCTAAAAATGCTGAGAGCTTAAATGACTTGTCTAGAACCATTCAGTTTTTTTCAGCAATGGCATTTGCAACTAAGTCTTCCTAATTTTAAGGTTAACACTTTATCCACTAATCCATGCTGCCTTTTGTGGGGGTTATAAATTATGTGGTTATCCAAATATTGATACGTTCTTTTTTTCTTGGGATATGGAGATATACTAAATGAGTTGTGATTCTATTATATAATCATTTTCTCTTTCTTAAACTTTTTACAAAATATTTTAAATCAGCAGTTGGTAAATGATTGTTTATTTTTTATTTATTTTTTATAGATTTATTTATTTAACTTTTTACCTTCATTTTCACAAGATTTTGGGTTCCAAAATTTTCTCCCCATTTGTCCCCTCCCCCCTCCCCAATACACTGAACATTCTAATTACCCATATCACCAATCTGCTCTCTCTTCTTTCATCCCTCCCTTCCCTTAGTAGGGCCAGATAACTTTCTATTCCCCATTACCTGTATTTCTATTTCCTAGTAGCAAGAACCACACTCAACACATGTTCCTAAAACTTTGAGT
>JAQQSK010004717.1:469-41379 GCA_028658325.1 Potorous gilbertii | reverse complement strand
GTAGGCATGAAACTTACATGACTCAGCACAGCTGTGAACTATCAGTGTTCAAAGAAGACTGAGCCTTCAGATGCTCACAATTTAGCCTGAGACTGGGAAACTGAACTCCAAAAAGAAAACAAAAAAGTCCCACTTTGCTTGCTGTTACACCATCCTATGGTAGCTTCCTATTCTAACTAATTATTCTTATTAATTAAACGCTAATCTCAGTTGTTTCTACCTACTATTGGTACCCTCTAAAGTTTTCCATCCTAAGGATAAACTCCAGCTGTTTTTTTGTCAGTTGTTACAGTCACATCTGACTCTTTGTGATCTCATTTGGGATTTTCTTGGCAAAGATGCTGTAATGGCCAAGAAAACACGAACCAGGGTGAAGTGCCAGACACAACTGAACAACAGTTGCCTTTAAACTTCAGTGGCCCCCTCCTTAGTTAGTTATCTGTAGACATTCTAATGGCAGCTAAGTGGCACAGTGGATAGAGTGACTGGGCTGAAGTCAAGAAGCCTCATTTTTGTGAGTCCAAATCTGGTCTCAGACACTTATTAGCTATGTGACTTAAGTGACAAGTCACTTAATCCTGTTTGCCTCAGTTACTCATCTGTAAAATGAGCTGGAGAAGAAAATGGCAAACTACGCCAGTATCTTTGCCAAGAAACCCTCCAGTAGGGTTATGAAAAATTGAACATGGTAGAAATGACTGAACAATAACAACAAAAAGTCAATTTAATAACAATTTTAATGATAACAATAACTAGCATTTATATAATGCCTATTTTGTTCCAGGTCCTGTGCTAAATGCTTTACAAAAATTATCTTATTTGATCCTCAAATAAATAAAAATGAGAGATAAGTGCTATTACTACCCTTTATTAGTATCTTCATTTACAGTTAAGGAAAATGAGGCAGATGAAAGTTAAGTAACTTGCCCAGAGTCACATAGCTGAGAAGTGTCTAAGGCTGTATTGAAATCTGGTCTTTTTGCTTCAGATCCAGGGCTCTATACATTCATTGTTCTACTTAATTATCTAATGGTACCAGTAATTGGGCAGGGGGAAGGAAGCCAAGAAGAATTTAAGATTTATCTATAGTTAATGGTGCCTGTTAATTTCAATATTGAAAATCTGGAGGGTATCACCCATCTGGAGGAATAGCCTGGAATGTGAGGTTTAAGCCCCACCTTGTGACCTACATTAGCTATGTGATTTGAGTTTGAACTTCTTGGTACCCCCAGGCAACTCTAAGAATGGAAGTTACTGAAAAATTGACAGTCTGCACTGGGGACTTAGAGATTCATTACTAGGAGTTCTCCAAGTCAATTGAACCTCCCCCACCTCTTACCTGGAAACTATCTGATACTACCTTGTATCATTAGCTATTGTGTGTGTGTGTGTGTGTGTGTGTGTGTGTTTGTGTATGCACATACATGGTTCCCTACTATCTCTAAAATCAAATGTAAATTATTTTCTTTAACATTCAAAGAACTTCACCACCTAGCCTTAACTGTCTTCTCATTCTTATTACACATTACTCCTCTTCATGCACCCTATGCAACCAAACAATACTTCTCACTTGGTTGTCTCCATGCCTTTAATTGACTCCCACCTCACCTCTTAGAATGCCTAATCTCTTTCAAGACTAGACTTAAGTACTTTGTTCTACATGAGGATTTTTATAATCCTCCCAGAATAATTTTCAAATATCTTATACTTATTTTATATATCCCCAAAGGAATGTAGTTCCTTGAGCGAAAGTATGGCCATTTTTTTCCCTTTTTATTCCCAATGCTTAGTACTGTGTTTAAGTAGCACATAGTAGGTGCTTAATAAGTGCTTTGTTGATTGATTGGGTGATAAAATAGAGTACCACATTTGAAGTCAGAAGACCTGTGTAGCTCAGGGATGTGCTAGAGTCAGATTGAACTGGCTTGGGAAAGATCACTGTTAAATTTTTAGTTGTGAGCATTTACACTTTGGAAATCAACAAAACTACAGATCACAGCTTGATTTATTGTTTTGTTGACTGCACATAAAAAGTGAGAGAAAATATTTTTAAAAATGAAAATGTTATATTAAACATAAAAGTGTGTTATGTACATATATACATACATACATATGTATGTATGTATATAGACACACACACACAGACATTTTTCCCCCATTGAGTCAGTTATGAAACATTTACCGTCATACCCCTATCTGAGCTCAGGTCCCAGCTCTATGAGTGAGCTTTGCCAAGACACTTTATTTCTCTTTTGAGTGATGAAAACCTTCCAATAATACTAACCTTACAAGGCTGTTTTGAGGATTAAATGAGATGATATATATGAATGCCCTTTGTGAACTGTTAAGAGCTATTCAGATGTAAGTTATCATACTGGAAGAGGTCCAAGGGGAGGAGGAAATTGACATGATTTTTCTTGAGTGAAAGATAATGAGTCCTTAGGTTTTGTACTCATTGGCTGAGTCGCTCAGCATACAGGTTTGTTTTCCATGAATCAGCACAATCGAGGGATAAGTAGAGACTGGGAGGTTCATTTAATTAAGCCTTTGTGCCTCTGTGATTTTAGCTGAAGTTCTGGTTGAATTTTTATTTTGTACAAAGAATGAATCGTGTTGCTCATATTTTCTACTTGTTGGATAAAATTCCTGGCCTCCAGGATGCTGATTATACTTCTACTAACAAGATTATTCCTACCAAGAAATTTGTACATTTCCTCCAGATTAATTACGTTTCTTCCAGATTAGTTAACAGTCAAGCTTTGAGGGGGGGAAACCTGCAAAGATGATACCTAGTTCTCCAGATCTTGTCATTTCTGAGAAAGATGTGAAATGCTTTTTAAATCTGTAGGTATGCAGAAAGAAAACTCACCCATCCTCCCCCCTCAATAAAACAAACAAACTCCAAAAAATAATGTGGTGTTTTGTTCTGAGAATTTTAAGAAACTTTCATAGGACTTGTGAAGGTCTATGTAGCCACCTCTTCTAGTAGCCTTCCTTATGTTTTAGAAAGTGGGAGTACACACACACACACACACACACACACATATGCAATGTTCCATATCCATAGTACTCTAATTGCAAAGAGAAGTCAGTGATCCTATACTAGGTGCTGGTGATACTATGAATTAGGTGAAAAAATCCCTTTCTCATGGAACTCACAGTCTAATATGGGAAGACGTTTGTTAAAAACTATGAAGTCTTCCCCAATTCCTCTTAATCCCAGTGTCTTTTTTCTGTTAATTATTTCCTATTTACCTTACTTTGTATATATTTGTTGGTATGTTTTCTCTTAGAGTGCAAGTAAGGTGGAGATTGAGTTTTGCCTCTTTTTTTGTATCTTCAGTACACACACACACACACACACACACACACACACACACACACACACACACACTATTTGTGAGGCCATTCTTACCAAATCTATTGTCTAGAGGGTTCTTAATACTAGATTCTAAGGTAAGGAATTCCCACAAACCTGTCTCAGAAGTTTCATTCACTCATTTATTCATTCATTTATTAAAAATAGATATATTTTATTCATGTATTACATTCATTCCTAAAGAAAAATCCATCATTGTCCTTTCTCCTCAGGGAGCTATTCTTAGTAAAAAAAAAAAAAAAGAAAAAAGTCAATTTAGTAAATAAAAAAAGCATAACAACTGAGTTTAAAAGTATATGCAATGTTCCATATCCATAGTACTCTAATTGCAAAGAGAAGTCAGTGATCCTATACTAGGTGCTGGTGATACTATGAATTAGGTGAAAAAATCCCTTTCTCATGGAACTCACAGTCTAATATGGGAAGACGTTTGTTAAAAACTATGAAGTCTTCCCCAATTCCTCTTAATCTCAGTGTCTTTTTTCTGTTAATTATTTCCTATTTACCTTACTTTGTATATATTTGTTGGTATGTTTTCTCTTAGAGTGCAAGTAAGGTGGAGATTGAGTTTTGCCTCTTTTTTTGTATCTTCATTATTTAGTGCCTTGCCTGGTATATAGTAGGCACTTAATAAATGTTGATTGATTAATTGGTGTACAAACAAGATATATATACAAGACATATAAAAAGTAATCAACAGAAGGAACCCAATGTAATTAAAGGAGATCAGAAAAGTCTTCTGTAGCATGTGGGTTTCTATGTAAGGATTTGAAGAAAGTCAGGGAGACCATGAATTGAACATGAGGAGGGAGAGAATTCTAAGCATTGGAGGACTGCAATGAAAATGCCTACAGTCAGGAGATGGAATATCCTGTGTTAGAAACAGCAAGAAGACTAATGTCACTGAAATATTAAGTACTTGGTACAGAAGGGGAAATGTGAAAAAAAAAACTGGAAAGGTAAAAAGAGGTAAAGTTATGAAATTCTTTGAAATATAAACAGATGATTTAAATTTGATCCTGGAAGTTATAAGAAGCCACTGGGATTTATTGAATGGGGATGGTGGTGGTATTTTCAGACTTGTGTTTTAGAAAGATCAATTTGACATCTAAGTGGAAGGTGGATTGGATTGGGGAGAAACTTGAGACAGGGAGAAAAATCAGAAATTTACTGCAATAGTTTAGGTGTGAGGTAAAGAGGAACAGTCCCATGGTGCTGTCAGTGTCAAAGGAGAAAAGGGGAAATGTGTAAGATGTTATGAAGACAGAATCAACAGGACATGGCAATAGATTGGATATGGGAGTTAAGAGGGAGGAATCTACCTAGTTTATGAGTCTTGGGGACTGGGACAATAGTGGTTCCCTCAAAAGCAACAGGAAAGTTAGAAGTATGGGAAGGCTTGGGAGGAAAATAATGAGTTCAATTATGGACATATTAAATTTAATATGTCTAGTGAAAGGTTAGAGATAGAGAGAGAGGTTAGGGCTGGTTAGTTAAGTAGATCTGGGAATTATTAGCATAAGGCTCATTATTGAATTGATGGGAGCTGATGAGATAACTGAGATAATAAAGGTGGAGTAAGTGGAACAGAACAGAGCCTTCAGGGATACCTAGAGTTAATGGGTATGACCTGGATGATGATCCCACAGTAGAATGAAACAGAATGATCACACACATGAAACCACATGAAAATAGTGTCATGAAATTCCAGAGAAGAGAAAGCAGCCACAAGAAGAGGGCGCTTGAAGTTTTTAGAGAAGTCAAGAAAATTGAGGACTGAGAAAGGTTATTTGATGCAATGATTAAGAGATCATTGCTTACTTTGGAGACAGCAGTTTCTTTTGACTGATGAGGTGGGAAAATCAGATCCTGAAGAGTTAAGAGAGTGAGAGGAAAGGATATGGAGAGAACTAATTGTAGATGATCATTTCAATGAGATAAGCCAGAAAAAAAAGGGATATAAAATGGTAGCTATTGGGGATGGATGAATGAAATGAGTTTTCTGAGGATAGAGAAAACATGGGTTTATTTGTAGTTATTAGGGAAGTAAACAGTGGACAGGGAAAGATTAAAGATTAGTGAGGGAAAGACAAACAGTGAGAGAGTAAGGATGATAGATGAGGAAATCTGCTAGAGAGCACAGTTAGATGAGATCACTTGTGAATGTAGAAGAGTTAGTTTTGTCAAAAAGGGTCATCTTGTCATGTGAGACAGAGGTGGAAGATACATTTATTTAAAGTATCTGTGTCATGTGTGGTGACGAGAGGATTATAAAAGGGAGTTCTTGGTGAATGACCTCAATTTTTTTATCAGTGAAATATGAGGAAAGGTTCATATGAAATATGAGGGAGCAAGATGCATGGTAGGCATGAGAAAGGATAAAAATGGTTTGGAAAAGCCACTTTAGTAAGTGGGATAATGAATTAGTTAGGGAGATGTAAAAGGATTACCTTGCAGGAGTGAAGCCCCCTTTGAAGTTATGTAACATGAATTTACGGTGCATCCATGTATCACCTAGGCAATATTCACAGCACTGGTGGTAACTATGAATATGCCAGCATAGTTCTCAATTGCAAAATATTAAAAAAAAAGTCTCTATATAGAAGGCAGAAGGAAAACATTTACTTAGACAGCCGAGAGCCCAATTCCAGAACCAGAAAGCAAAATCCATCATGGTGGCCAAGAAATAAATAAATATGATCACATCAGGGAGCAAAGCCATTCCCAAGCCTCCCTCCCTCAGCCAAGGCCTTCTCACAAGCAAACACTCACAAACCTGAGCCTTGCTGCATGCATCCTTTCTGCTTTGACCCTACCACCCTCATTCACTTCCTTCCAGTTTTGCTCCACCCTTCCCGTTCTGCCTATTCAGCAATCTCCTCCCACCACGTAACATAGGCTTCCAGGTGATTTAAGCAAATAACATGGGCCTATTAATGAATGAGAAAGATCTTTCCATTTAAATTACTATTACATTCATCTGCAAAATCTTTCATATTCATTACATAGGTCAATGGGGCAACTGGTATTAACAGAACTTTAACAAGTATAACAGAAAATAAGATTATAAAACAATATTTTAGGCAACTGATGTCAACAGAATTTTACAACAGTATAATGGGGATCACACAAAATGAGCACATAAAACAATATTTTAGGGTGTGCTTGAGCACAAGCTCCCCATCATTCCCTTTTAACAAATAGGGCCCAAAATCTTGGGATAAGGGGCAAAGGTCTCTTCTTCCACAATGACTTTCTGCTGAGTTGTCCCTGTCTCAAGAGGTCCCATTTGAGAGATCAGTTCTTTAGCAGGCATCTGGAGTTTGGTCAATTTCAGGTCCAGAGATGACACATCACCGTGACAGATGGGGGTGACATTCAGCTTAAGTGATCAGGCATCTGCAGGTGGAGGGTACTAAGCCTATAGGAAACAAGTCTAGCAAACAAGTTTAACAGGTGAAAAGCCAAAAATAAACAAGGAAATAATAACCATAAGCAGTGTAGATATAGAATCAGCTTTGGTTCTGGAGTTCATGTACCCACTATCATAGCCTCATTCACTGTAGAATATAAGAGCTAAGGGTACAATCTGGTAATCATCTCCTGAATAAACAACAATTATGGTATCATCTTTCCCATTTGCCACAATTTCCCCAGCCTTTGGAATGTCATTTGGCTTCTGTTTTACTCATACTTTAGCTCTAATTTTATTCTATCAGTAGGACTCAATCCTTCAGTTAATCTGCTAGTTATTTCAGAAGGAGGGTCAGTTTTCACAAGCGGTCTTGTTTCACAAGGATTAATAATCATTTGAACTATTTTATCATTTTTACAAAACTGCATAGGTTCATCCCCTAAATTTTGGAATGTCACTATAATTTCTCCTTGATAATTAGAATCTGTCACTCCAGTCAATACATGGATTCCTAGAGCGGCTAATCCTGACTTAAGTAATATCTGTCCAAAATGATTCTTAGAGATTTTCACATATATTTCATAGAGATTGTTTTTTTTTCCTTCTTATCCAACCAAAAGTCCTCTAAACAATGTAGATCACACAGTACTGGAACATCTGGCCTCACATTCAGCATTTGTGATCTTATGTGTTTGTCGTTTTCTAACATGCAGATTTGGGGTCATCATTCTGGTTACAGGTGTTATTATTCAAATTACATAAAGCAATGAACATATTATCTTTCCAGGGTTGATAACAATTATTAGAACTTAACTTCCTTAACTGATCTTTTAATAATCCATTCATTCTTTCAATTAAGCCAGATGCTTTTGGATAATATGAAATATGATACATCTATTCTATGTTGTTTAGTGCACAATTTCTCTTCATTTCATTACCTTTGAAATGTGACCCATTGTCACTTTGAATCTGCTTTGAGGTTCCATAAACATAGACTTATGATATCTAAAGTTTTACAAGTGTTTTTCTGGGTTTTTTTCTTATAAGGAAAAGTCACTAGCATACCTGAAGAGGCGTCAACACAAGTGCATATAAATTTGCCTCCTTTATCTTGGGGTAGTGGTCTAATATAATCTATTTGCCAAATTTGGGCTGGTACTTTTTCCCTTGCTATCTCTCCAGTTACTACCCAAGGAATAGTTCATTCTTTTTCCAGCTGACATATATAACATTCTTTGGTTACTTGTTTTAACAATGAATGAGAGATACTAATGCCTCAGTCTTGTGCCCACTGACGTGTGGTCTGGACCTCTAAATGGCCTCCCATTTGATAGACCCATTTTGCGGTTACTGGATCGTCAGCTGGTGTCAGCGTAGGGACAATATGTTGAGTAGCAGTCTTTGCTAGGTGATCAGCATGTGCACTGCACTCACGTTCTGGAGTGGTGAAGGCCATGTGAGCATCTACGTGAAAAACTGATAAATTAGTAACCAAAGACATGTCCCATATATCTTCCCATAATTCTTTGCCCCAGACTTGTTTGCCATAATTTCCCAATTTTGATTTTTCCACATGGACATCCATGTAGCTAACCCATTAGCTACCACCCATGAATCAATGAATATATGACATTGTCCTCCTTGTTCTGTTTTGATAACTTGGTGTATTGCCTTAAGTTCAGCATATTGACTACTTTTATTAATCCCAGTACTTTCCAAAGTCCCCCTAGTACATGAGTTATGGGCTATCACTTTCCAATGTCTTTTGTGGCCCAAATATTTTGCTGTCCCATCAGTTAACCACACAAGTCTCTTTTGTTCTCTGGTTAATTGATCATATCCCTCATTCCATTTCACAGAAGACTATAACAACTGTTACTTTGGTTCAGAGGGCGTACCATTTCCCTCAGTATCTGTTTACTATAGATTCATGTAAAGCAGAAACTCCACTTTTGCCTGTTTTAGATCTATTTTGATTATACTATTTCCATTTAATTATGCTACCTTCCTGTACATGTCTAATTCTATGAGAAGCTGAGGTACTCATTATCCAGGTCATAATTTGGATTCTAGGCCTTAACATTAACTCATGGCCTTAAATCAACTGTTCAGTCTCTATCAAAGTTCAATATGCAACTAACAACTGCGTCTGATTTTATTGAGCTCCAGATGAAGGGAGTTTCCTAGATCAAAATCCTAAGTTTATATTTTGACTTTGCTATTTTTGCCACAAACTCTAGTTTGCATGTTCATTCTGTACAATCACTTGTAATTTCACTGGGCCACTTTGCATAGGCCATGAATCTAGGGCCAATTGAATAGCCACTTTAGATTCATCAAAAGCTTTGGTCTGCTCAAGTCCTCAATCAAATTCATATTTTTTCCTAGCAATTTTATATAAGGGTTTAAAAATTTGTCCTACATTCACTATGTCATGTTGCCAATATCCAAATAATCTTATCAGCACAGTTTTGGAATGTTTTTCTACACCTTTTTTCCATAGTACATGCATAGGAAGGAAAGTAGTGAATTTTGGGAGTGATGCAAGGCTGAAGCTTCGCAGGATACAATCTGTGACACAACAATGAGCAAGGCACTCAAGAGAAAAGGATAGTATAGATTTGAACTAGTTCACCAAGGGGCCAAGATAGAGAAAAGAAGAGAGAGTAGACAGTGCAGGAATGATATACTGGGAAAAAATTGAGGACAAAGGTGTTGGACTATAAGACAGAGGGAGAAGTGAATGAAAATAGATTGTGATCAGACAAGAGATTTCAGAGATCATGAACATGGAGGTAGAACACTTGTATCTACAAATATTTGTAACAAAATCAAGTATATGACCATTTCTCTGTGCAGCTGAGTTGGGGTAGAGAAGTAGGTCATGGAAAATTAGTAAATTAAGAAACTAGGATGTTAGAGTGTTTGAAGAACTATCACTATGTATGTTGAGTTCCCCTAATGTAAAGGCAGGAATTGGAGAGAAGAGGTTGAACCAACATTGAACCCACTGAATAAAAGAGGCTTTTGAGGTTGGTAGATTAAACTATACAATCTTGATTGAGTAGTAAATATGGATTAAATGAACCTCAGAGAATGTGACATTACTGATTGATGGAAGCAGAGGGAGAGTCAGAAAATGGCAATGTGGAGCAAACTGTAATACAACTCCCCCTCCCAATCAATGAGACAGAGATATGTGTGAAAGTACAACCAGTACTATAAAGGGTTGAAAGGGAAGTTGTACCTTCATGAAGGAAGCCATGTTTTGGTTAGTGCAAGAAGATAGAAGGAGCAGGGAAAGAAAGATGGCTTAAGATTAAAGCAAGTTTATTACCTATGGAACAACTATTCCAGAGAGTACAAAGGAAAGAGTAGGTAGCTTTAGATTATGATGTTGGGGAGAGGGATGCTTTGGAGGGAATAGTAATCATGGAGAATGCTAATGGGGGATGGACAATGGGATTTCAATAAAGATAGGGGTTTAGAATCACTAAGATAGGGAAAGTATGATGCAGAAGAGATTTGTTAATCATGACCCAATGAGGTCAAGTAGGTTATTAATATCCCTAGGGCTTTGGACTTAGGATAAAGATCTCAGAAATATTAAACAGCATTGTATAACTGAAAAGGTGGGAAGAGGGAAGTACTTGCCTAGCAGGAAGCTCAGGTAGGTGACTGGTGGAGTGAGATCCTTTCTTATTTGATGCCAAGCTTCATTATAATGACACATTCCATTAACCTTTTACTATGTCTTGGGAAAGATAATTGATACAGTTCTTAGAAACTTACATTTTAATAAGAAACTGCCATGAATTCAGTTCCAGAGAGTAACGATCATTTCTGTCACGAAGTTATTTGTAAAATTTATTTAATATAAAATTACATCACAGGGAGCTGGTAGTAATTGTTAATTATTCATCAAATGTCATAGAATCATATGTCTAAAGAGTTAGAAGGTATCTCAGAGAACCTCTGACCCAAATTCCTCATTTTACATTTGAAGAAACTGAGGCCTGTGAAGTTTAAGTGTCTTGTCTAAGTCTATACAAATAATGAGCATTCAGGGTGAGAACTGAACCCCGACTGTCTAACTCTAACGAGTCCTCTTTTTACTACTTTGCTACTCATAAGTGTTCTTGGTAAGACCAGTAGTGACCATGAACTAACAGAATGAGGTAAATAAGGGCAAGTTCAAAGTATTGCAAGCAAACAGCAATACCTGAAGAATCTGTTATTTCATCAGAGTAGGGAATTATAGATATATGCACAACAGTAGCATTTTTTATGGCTTCATAGAGATTTCATAGAAATTGTCAAAACACATTCATGTTAAATGATCTGTCCAGATCTTGCTGAACCAGAGGTGGATTTTGAACCTAAGTCTTCCACACTCCAATGCCAGCAATCTATTCCCTATGTCAGTTTGCTTCTGTTATACATATATAGCTGGGTAAAAACTTTTCCTCTCTGAGATAACTTATAACTAACTCAGTAAAGTTATGCTGATCTTCAGACTTGGAGTTATGTTGAATTCTTTGTGAAATACTCTGTATTCTATTCATGACAGAATCATAAAACTGTTAATTAAAAAATCAGCAAGGATTTATTAAGTAATTATGTCATGGACACTGTTCAAGAGGTTGAGATTATAAAAGCAAAATTATTCTTGACCTCAAGGAGGTTCCTAGCTAGAATATTAACTGAAATAGACATATAGACATATACAAATATACAAAGTGATTTTCATGAAACACACAAGCAGTTTAGGGGTGAGGAAAATTAGAAAATAAAACCTCATGTAGAAGATAGCACTTTATCTTAGTATTAAGGGAAATCAGTGTTTCCCTTAAGGTACACAGATGTGAGGAGGTAGTATATTCCTATATGGGAAAGATAGAAATGCAAAAGCAGTAAGGTGAGAGATGGAGTGTTATGTATCAAAAACAATAAAAAAGTCAGTTTGGTTAGACTGCAGAGTATAAGACATGGAATAATGTCTAAAAAACACTGAAAGCTGGATTAAGTACAGGTTATAAAGGACTTTATGTGAAAAATAGGGGAATTTATACTTGCTCTTGGTCATATTAAGCGATCCACTGGCATTTACTGTGAAGGGGAACTGAGAGTGGAAACCTAGGTTACTAGCAGGATGGTAATACTTCTGAATGGAAAAGTAGAGTTCACAAGAGGGGTAAAGCTGGGGGTAGGGAAAGATAACGAATTCTTTTTCTTGACATGATTAGTCTGAGATGTCTATCCAATATAGGCTAAAATGTCCAGTATGTAGATGATGATATGGAAGCATAGCTCAGAAAAGAATAAAGTTCTAGGAGTTATCAGCATAGAGCTGATAGTTGAGTCCATGGGAAATGACGAGCCAATATGACAGAGCGTAGAGAATGAAGTAAAGATGTCTCAAGGCAGTGCCTTATAGCTGATTTAAGGGTCATGTTATGGGTAATGATCTGGTAAAGGAGGCCAAGGAGTAATTAGTTAGGAGGGATCTGAGAGAAAATGGTCATGAATGATAAAAGAAGAAAGAATATCTAGGAGGAAAAGGTAGTTAATAGCATAAAATGTTGAAGAAGGGCAAGAAGCATGAGAAAAGGTCATCTAGTTTGGAGGAGTAGAGCCAAGATGGCAGAGAAAAAGCAGTTCCTGGCCTGAATTATCCTCAAAGCCCCTTTGAACATCTTTAAATAATGCATAAAACAATTACTGAAGCAGTAGAACCCACAGAGGGATAGAGGGAAATAATTTTCCAGCCAAAGACAACACAAAAGGTCAGTAGACAAGGACTGTTTCACTTAGGTGAGAGTGGAGCACAGTCTGGTGCAAGCCATGCCAGTACATATTCAGTCCCAGCAAACCAGGAGCAGGCTTTGGGAGCCATTGAATCACCAGTGGCAGCAGCTGCTTCCAGAGCTCTCAGTCCAAAGATGATATGGGGGGGGGGTCAAACAACTCATAAGAAGGAGATTACTGGCATCTCTTTGCTAGCACTGAGGCAGAATTCTGTCTCCTTGCCTATACTTAGATCTGGGTTGCAGTCCTATGTGGCAGGATAAGGAGGAACACTAGCACACCTGAATTTGCTGCAGTTCAGTGGAGATCCTCCTCACAGTTTCAGAGCAGAAAAGAGTGTTTATACTCACAGATCAGAGCACAGTCCAGAAAAGTAGTAAACACATCTCTCCTTAGACTATACCACATTGAAAACTTATAAGTTCCAGAAGTTCTCTGAAAACAGCTTCACAAAAGCCTTGAAACTTTGGACAATGTAACCCTCCCTGGAAGAAGAGCCTTACTTTAGCAGAGTTAAAAGTCAAGAAATAAGCTGGGAAAATGAGCAAATAATAGAAAAAAATCTGACCATAGAAAAATAGTATAGTGACAAGGAAAGTCAAAACACATATTCAAAAGAAGACACCAAGGCAAAGCTCCTACATCTAAAATCTCAGAGAATTAGTTTCAGGCCATAGAAGAGCTCAAAAAGGATTTTGAAAAAATCAAGTAAGAGAGACAGAGAAAAAATTGGTAAGAGAAATGAGAGTGATGCAGGAAAATTATGAAAAACAAGTCAATAGTTGGGAAAGGAAATACAAAAACTACTAAAGAAAATACTACCTCATAGGACAGAATAGGCCAAATGGTAAAAGAGGTACAAAAATCCATCAAGGAGAAGAATGCCTTAGAAACAGAATAGGTCAAATGGAAAAAGAGGAAGAAAAATGCATTGAAGAAAATAATTCCTTAAAAATTTATAATTGAGCAAATGGAGGCTAATGATTTTATGAGAAATCAAGAAATAATAAAACAAAACTAAAAATATGAAAAAAACCATGAAGCCATTGTGTGATATCTCACTGGTAAAACAACTGACCTGGAAAATAGATTCAGGAGAGCCAATTTAAAAATTATTGAAATACCTGAAAGTCATGATAAAAAAGAGTACCTGGATATCATCTTTTAAGAAATTCCCAAGGAAAACAGCACTGATATTAAAAAATGATAGGGTAAAATAGAAATCAAAAGTGTCAAACAGACAAGAACTGGTCTCTAACCTGTGAGTGGCCAGAGCCAAAGAGAGCAGGCTAGAGACAGGAGAGTCAGGGGTCAAACAGCAATTTAATTAATTTCAAAGTGAGAAAAACACTTGCAAGCAGAAATCCTCCTGAAGAGGAATACTTAATATCCTAGAGCATAGCCAGGGTTTATATACATGAAAAACCACAAGTGTGATAGACAATGACATAATTATTCTTACATCTTGAGTAACAGTTCTCATGGCAGGATCATGTGTGAATAATACAGGTGTTCCTGGATCCTATGGGAACAGTCTCCAAGTTAATTGTCTCATAGACACAAACAGAGCCAGAGTTAGCATTGCAGAAACAGGAGTGAAGTACCTGGCTTGGTTCATTTAGCAGTTACAAAAAACAGGTATTGTGAGCATGTCAAAATGTGTGATGGTTGGCTCTCAGGTCTCTGGGAAATAGGGGGGCAGGGAACACCCGACGCTGGTCAAAACAATACACCTTGCCAGAAGGTGAGGTCATCCAGTGTGCAAAGGATTGTTCCTGTGCACAGCCTGTTTGTTGGACCTTAGCTCTGGAAAACAGAATTTCTACAAATATTTTGACAAAAGAATTCAACAATCACTTCTTGAAAGAGACCCCAAAGGAAAACTCCCAGGAATGTCATAACCAAACTCCAGGTCAGGAAGAAAATATTTCAAGCAGCCAGAAAGAAACAGTTCAAGTATAATGGAGTCATAGCTAGTATAACTCAAGATTTACCAGCTTCTACATTAAGGGATCAGAGGACTTGGAATATGATATTCCAGAAGACAAAGGAGCTAGTATTACAACCAAGAATCACCTACCCAGCAAGACTGAATATAACCTTTCAGAAGAAAAATTGATATTCAAGGAAACAGGGTTTTCAAGCATTATTGATGAAAAGACCAAAGCTTAATAGAAAATTTTACTTTCAAATACAGGTCTCAAGAGAATCATAAAAAGTTAAACAGGAAAGGGAAATCAAAAGGGACTTAATAAGCTTAAACTGTTTACACTTGTACATGAGGATATGATATTTGTAACCCATAAGAACTTTTTTCATTATTAGGGCAGATAGGAGTATACACACTTGCACACACATAGACAGAGGGTACAGAGGTGAATTGAGTATAAAGTGATGGTATCTGCAAATATTAAATTAAGGGGTGAAAAGAGAATGTACTGGGAGAAAGAGAAAAGGAGAGGTAGAATGGACTAAATTATCTCACATAAAGAAAAAGCTATTACAGTGGAGGTGAAGAGGAGGAAGGTGAGGTGGAGTGAGTGAACCTTACTCTTATCAGAATTAGCTCTAAGAGTAATACCATATACACTCAATTGGATATAGAAGTCTATCTTAGTCTACAGTTAAGTAGGAGGAGAAGGGGTTAAGGAAAATGAGGTCATAGAAAGGAGAGTAGACTGGAGGAAGGGGGTGATCAGAAGCAAAGCACTTGAGGATGGATAGATTGAAAGAAGACAGAGAATAGAACAAATGGGGGGGGTGTATAGGAATAGAGGGAAATACAGTTAGTAATTGTGAAAAAAATGAACCATGTTTCTTGGATAAAAGCCTAATTTCTCAAACATATACAGTTGAGTCAATATAAAAATAAGAGCCATTCCACAATTGCTAAATGATCAAAAGATCTGATCAATTTTTGAATGAAATAATTAATACTATCTATAGCCATCTTAAAACAATTCTCCAACTCACTATTGATTGGAGAAATTCAAATTAAATAATTCTGAGGGACTACCTTATACCCGTTAGATTATATAACAGGAGAAAAAAGGAAAATGACAAATATTGGAGGGTATGTGGGAAAAATGAGACATTCATGCACTGTTGGTGAAGTTGTTAACTGATTCAACCATTCTGTAGAGCAATTTTGGAACTACAAAGGGTGTGAAATCACGTATACACTCTGACCTAGCAGTACTAGGTCTGTATCCCAAAAGAGTCATAAAAAAAGACCTATATGTATAAAAACATTGGTGTCAGCTCTTTTTTGGTGGCAAAGAATTGGAAATTGAGGGAATGCCCATCAGGTGGGGAATGGATGAACAAGTTGTGGCATGTGATTATGATGAAATACTATTGTGCTGTAAGAAATGGTGAGCAGAATGCTCTCAGAAAAACCTGGAAAGACTCACATAAGCTTATGCAAAGTGAAATGTACTGTGTATAAGGTTACACCAATACTACAAGACTTAGCTATTCCTAGTAATACAATTATCCAAGACAGTTCTGAAGGACTTATAACTAAAAATGCTATCCATCCCCAGAGAAAAATTGGTTGGTCTCTGAATACAGATTGAAGCATACTTCTCTTATGTTTTTTTTAATGATATTTTTACCCCCTTTAGTCTATTTTCTTTCACAACATGACAAATAAGGAGATATTTTGCATGATAACACATGTATAATGTTAATGAATTTCTTGCTTTTGCAATGAGGGGAGTGCTTCTGAGGGAGGAAGGGAAAGATTTTAGAACCCAAAGTTTTAAAAACAAATGTTAGAAATTGTTTTAACATGTAACTGGAGAAAATGTTACATAAATTAAAAAAAAAAATCTAACTTGAAAATTAAGAAATCACTGCTCACTTTAGAAAGTGCAGTTTTAAGTTGAGTGATGAGATAAAAATTGTATTGTAGAGGGTTTAGAAGAGAATGAGAGGAGAGGAATTAAAGTGAGAGTAGATAAAGTATAGATAAAAGTATTTGGTTGAGAAAGGAAGAAGAATTATTTGGTTATAGCCTGAAACTATGATAAGACATAGGGAGTTTTTTTTTTTAAAGAATGAGAGAGGGCTTGAGCCAAGATGGCAGAGTAGAAAGATACACATACTCTAGTTCTTCCCCCACAGTCCATAAAATACCTGTAAAGAAAGACTCTCAACAATTTCTAGAGCAGTAGAAGTCACAGAATGATGGAGTGGAGGAGACTTACAGCTCTGGGTGACCTGGAAGTCTGACAGGAAAGGTCTGTCCCACTGGAAGCAGAGTGGAGCCCAACCTTGACTATGCAGTGCTGGAAGGAGTATGGGAGCAGGCCTTGTGGGCCTGGCAGCAGTAGCTGGGATTCACAGATCCCTCAACTCACAGGCACCAAAGGCAGCTTTAAAGGTCAATGAAAGGGCTTTTTCATTTTTGTGACAAAGGAGCAAGGTCCTCCTCTAGCTCTGTACCCAGGCAGTAGCAGTAGCAGCAGGCAGGTAGCACTTGCATCCATTGTTGGATAAAGCCCCTGGGGTAATTGAGTAGCTGGTCTGAATCTCAGCTGGGAGCCAGGCCAGGGGGTAAACTCCTCTCCCTTGATTGTGTCACTTTGGAGGAACTGAGATCTTGCAGGTCCCCAGAATATACCCTACTTTTGACAAAAGACCCCAAAGTCAAGTAACTGGTTGGGAAAATGCCCAAAAAAGGGGAAAAAGTAAGACTAGAGGTTACTTTCTTGGTGAACAGGAATTCTCTCCCATCCTTTTGGATGAGGAAGAACAATATTTACCATCAGGGGAAGACATAAAAGTCAAAGCTTCAGCATCCAAAACCTCCATAATAAATATGCAATGGTCCCAGACCATGGAAGAGCTCAAAAAGGATTTTGGAAATCAAGAAAGAGAGGTGGAGGAAAATTTGGGAAGATAAATGAAAGCAATACAAGAAAATCATGAAAAGCGAGTCTCCTTGCTAAAGGAGACCCAAGAAAATAACAGTTAAAAATAAGCTAACTCAATTGGCAAAAAAGGTCCAAAAAGTCAATGAGGAAAAGAATGCTTTAAAAAGCAGAAATAACCAAATGGAAAGGGAGGTTCAAAAACTCACTGAAGAAAATAGTTTTTTAAAAATTAGAATGGAACAGATGGAAACTAATGACTTCATGAGAAACCAAGAAATTACAAAACAAAACCAAAAGAATGAAAAAATGGAAGAGAATGTGAAATATCTCATTGGAAAGCAATTGACTTGGAAAATAGATCCAGGAGAGACAACTTAAAAATTATGGGACTACTTGAAAGCCATGATCAAAGAAAGAGCCTATGCATCATCTATCATGAAATTATCAGGGAAAGCTGCCCTGATATTCTAGAACCAGAGGGCAAAATAAATATTGAAAGATTCAACAGGTCACCTCCTGAAAGAGATCCAAAAAGAGAAGCTCCTAGGAATATTGTAGCCAAATTCCAGAGTTCCCAGGTCAAGGAGAAAATATTGCAAGCATCCAGAAAGAAACAATTCCAGTATTGTGGAAATGCAATAGGATAACACAAGGTCTAGCAGCTTCTACATTAAGAGATTGAAGGACTTGGAATATGATATTCCCAAAGTCAAAGGCACTAGAATTAAAACCAAGAATTACCTACCTGGCAAGACTGAGTCTAATACTCCAGGGGAAAAAATGGTCGTTCAATGAAATAGAGGACTTTCAAGCATTCTTGGTGAAAAGAACAGAGGTGAAAAGAAAATTTGATTTTCAAACACAAGAATCAAGAGAAGCATGAAAAGGTAAACAGGAAAGAGAAATCACAAGGGACTTATTAAAGTTCAATTGCTTACATTCCTACATGGAAAGATAATATTGGTAACTCTTGAAACTTTTCTCAGTGTCTGGGTAGTTGGAGGGATTACACACACACACACACACACACACACACACACATAGAGAGAGACAGCGAGAGAGAGACAGAGAACACAGGGTGAGTTGAATAGGAAGGGATCATATCCAAAAAAATAAAATTAAGGGATGAGAGAGGAATATATTGGAAGAAGAAAGAGAGAAATGTAATGGGGCAAATTATCTCATAAAAGAGGCAAGAAAAACTTTTTCAATTGAGGGGAAAAGGGGGGAGGTGAGAGGAAATAATGAAGCTTACTCTCATCACATTTAACTCAAGGTAGGAATAACCTGAACACTCAATTTGGAACGAAAATCCATCTTACACTACAGGAAAGTAGGGGAGCAGGGGTAAGCAGGGTGGGGAGATACAAATAGGAGGAGGAAGTAATTAGAAGTAAACACTTTTGGAGAGAGACAAGGTCAAAGAAAGAATAGAAGAAATGGGGGGCAGGATAGGATGAAGGGAAATATAGTTAGTCTTGTGCAACATGAATATTATGGAAGTCATTTGCAAAACTACACATATATGACCTATATTGATTTGCTTGCCTTCTCAGTGGGGATAGGTGAGGAGGGAGGAAGGAAGAGAAGTTGGAACTCAAAATTTTAGGAACAAATGTAGAGAGTTGTTTTTGCATACAACTGGGAAACAAGAAATACAGGTAACAGAGTATAGAAGTTTATCCTGCTCTACAGGACAAGAGAGAAGATGGGGATAAGGGAAAGGAGGGCACATTGGTGGAAGGGGCAATCAGAATGCACAGTGTTTTGGGGGATGAGGGGAGAAATGGGGAGAAAATTTGAAACAAACTTACGTTGAAATGAATGTTGAAAACTTAAAATAAATAAACAAACAAACAAATAAAAAGATGTCTTAAAAAAAAAGAATGAGAAAGATGAGAATGTTTGTAGATGAGAGAATGGAAGAATTTGCTGGAGTTTGAGGTACAAGGATGAGATTAAAGATACATTACAAACCCTGACTTTGCCTAAAAGAGGGTCCTTTTGGAATGGAAAAGACCTTAGAAGTCATCTAGTCTAACCTTTCAATTTAGGTGGAGCTACCACTAGAACCTGAGTCTATTTTTGTGTGCTTTAAGATTGAGATAGTATATCTATGTGATACCAAAATAATATGAAAAGTGAAGAATTATTAATTGGTTCTACAAAAAGATTTGGTTCTCCTCCACCAATATAGTTAGACACTAAGTAGAAATACCCTCATTTATGACATCCTTGGCAAAATGGAATAAGAAAAGAAAAAATAAATCAATGGGTACCATCTACACAGGCCAAAGACAATGAGGATTGGGAAACATCAACCCTATGATTCCTAGGGCTATCTAATAACAGCCCTCATCTTTGTCTCTTGGTCTGTGTGAAAAAAGTCTGCTCAGGAGCAGAGCCAAGATGGTGGAGTCAGAGTACCTACTCACCTAAGCTCTTAGACAAACTTCTTCAGATATCTCTAAAAAAGAATGTGACAGGATTTTAGAGGGACAGAATCCAATAAGAGACAAATCATAGCAGATTTACAACCCAGGACAGAATGGAAGGTTGATGGAAGGAGAACTGCCCAAAAGTCCTAGCAAAATAGCCATCGAAAGAATCCACTGTTCACCTCCAGAAAGCAATCCCAAACTAAAAACACCAAGGAACATAGTTGCCAAACTCCAGAACTATGGAGTGAAGGAGAAAATGCTACAGGCACTCAGAAAGAAACTATTCAAATATCAAAGAGCTATGGTCAGGATCATTCAGGACCTTGCAGCTTCTATATTAAAAGATCAAAGGAATTGGAGTATGATATTCCATAAGGCAAAGGAGTTGGAATTACAACCGAGGATTAATTACCCAGCAAAGTGGAGCATAATGTTTTAGGCAATTAGGTGGATATCAATGAAATAAGGGATTTCCAGATCTTCCTGATGAATAGGGCAGAGCTCTGATGAATAGGGCAGAGCTCAATAGAAAATTTGACCTTAAAACATATCTCAAGAGAAGCATAAAAAGGTAAACAGGGGGAAAAACTTGTCATTCAATATGGGCATACTGTTTACATCCCTACAAGCAAAGTTGATACTTGTAAATCTTGAGAACTGTATATTTATCATGATATATAAAAGGAATATGCATAGATAGAAGGAGTGGGTATAAAGTAAATGATGTGTTGATAAAAATGTGATTTAAGGTTGTGAAGGGATTGTAACAGGAGATGTGAAAAGGAGAAGGCAGAAAATGGTAAATTACATCACAGGAAGAAGCACAAATTTATATTGCCAAGGAAGGAAAGAGGGGAGGGAGATGAGCATTGTTTGATATTTACTCTCATCTGATTTGGTTCAAGGAGGGAACAAAAAACTCAGTTAAGTAGAGAAATCTAACTAACTCTATAGGTGGTAGGAGGGGAAGGGGGAAAGAAAAAGGGAGGAGAGACTAAAAGGGAGGAAAGAAGTAGCAAGGGTAAAAAGGAGTAAAACAGAGGGGGTTGAAAGGTGGAAAGGAAGACTGAGGAAGGTGGTGGTCAAAAATTAAAACTCTATTGTGGAGGGGAAGGGAGAAGGGACAACTGAAAACCCAAATGTAGGGAGAGAGGATGGAGGGAAAGACACAGATAGTAATCATAACTGTGAATGTGAATGGGATAAACGCTCCCATAAAACAGGGATGGATAGTAGAATAGCTTAAAAATCATAATCTAACAATATGTTGTTTACAAGAAACACATTTGAAACAGGGGGATACACACAGGATAAAGGTAAAAGATTGGAGTAGAATATATTGTGCTTCATTTGATGTAAAAAAGCAGTGGTAGCAATCCTAATCTCAGACAAAGCAAAAATAGAAATAGATTTAATCAAAAGAGATAAGGAAGGAAACTATATCTCGCTAAAAGGCACCATACACAATGAAGCAATGCCATTACTAAACATATATGCTCCAAGTGGTGTAGCATGCAGATTTTTAGAGGAGAAGTTAAGGAGGTTATAGGAAGAAATAGACTGCAAAATTGTACTAGTGAGGGACTTCAACCACCCTCTCTCTGTACTTAATAAATTTAACATCAAAATAAACAAGAAGTTAAGGAGGTGAATAAAACTCTGGATAAGGTAGATATGACAGATCTCTGGAGAAAACTGAATGAGGATACAAAGGAATATACCTTTTTCTCAGTGGTACATCGCACATATACAAAAATTGACCATATACCAAACCAGAACAGAAAGGCAGACATAGTGAAAGCATCTTTCTTAGATCATAATGCAATAAAAATCATATGTAATAAAAGGCCATGGAAAAAAAGACCAAAAATTAATTGGAAACTAAATAATGTAATCCTAAAGAGTGAGTGAATTAAACAACAAATCATAGAAACAATCAACAACTTCATTCAAGAGAATGACAACAATAAGACAACCTACCAAATCTTGTGGGATGCTGCAAAAGCAGTTCTTAGGGGAAGTTTTATATCTTTGAATAAAAGAGAAAGAGGAGATCAATGAATTGGGCATGCAACTGAAAAAGTTAGAAAAAGAGAACTGCTTTGGCTGTATTTCAAAAGTTTGATAATTTGTCAAATTGTTATCATTTTCTTTGATATAGTTATTTAGTACTTTTTACGACTTACATTTGGCCCAGTCTTTTTTTCAAATGAGTTTCTGTTCACATCTTTTGTTTTCACATCACTTACATTTTTTTTACTATATCCCTCCTTTATCCACTCTCAGAAAAAGATCCCTTAAAAGTAAGAATTTTTTAAAGAAGATTTCAATTTTTTAAAGAGAATTGAGCAAAATTAAATGACATAGAAAAAAACAAATGAAGTTTTATGTATACTGGTCCACCCTAATAATATTCCCAAAACTCTGCAAAGGAGCAAATGGACATATCTTTATGTATTTTTCTTGTTCCTAAGTGTGGTAATTATAATGTTACTAGATTCAATTTTATTTTTTATTGCTATTATTTTTTCCATTATATATGGTAATACTTTTATATTATTTTCCCAGTTCGGCTACTTTTATTTTATATTAACTAATGCAAGTCTTCCCATGGTTTTATAGTCCATATTTATAATTTCTTTATGAATAGTTATATTCTATTGCATTCATGTATGACAATTTGTTTAACCATTCTACAAGCAATTGGTATCTAGTTTGTTTATATTTCTTTGATAAAACAAAAAAAATGCTGCTGAAATATTTTAGTGTGCATATGGCTTATTTCTCCTTTATCACTAACTTCCTTGGCATATACACCTGGTTCAAATTGCATAGGTACTTTAGAAAATCTCTTTGCACAATTCCAGATTGCTTTCCAGAATAGTTGTACCAATTCACAACTCAACCATCAATGCATAAGTCTTTCTGCCCCACAGCCTCTCCAAGAGTTACTATTACAGTATTTTGTCTTCTTTTCCATTGAACTAATTGTAAGATAAACATTTAGGGAAGTTTTCATTTGAATTATTCTTTGTATTTTTGATGTTGGGCATTATTTCACAGGGTGGCTAATGGCTTTGCATTTTTCTTCTAAAAACTGACGGTTGATATCTTTTGATCACTTACCTATTGGATGATGACCTTTGATCTTATTTGTTCCTGTTGTCTATATATCTTGAGTATTGGACCCTTATCAGGAGTTTTTATTTTATTTTTTTCTTTTATTTATTTTCATTCACTACAGTTACTACCACATAACTTGGATCTTTTTTCCCTCCCGCCTTCCCTCCCCCCTATCTCCCTGCTCCATCCCCAAGATAATTTTATAGAGGTTCTATACATACATTCCTATTAAATGCATTTTCGCCACAATCATGTTGTATAGAAGATTTAAAATGAATGGGAGAAATCATATAACAAACCAAAAGGTAATACAAAAGAAAATGATCTGCTATATTCTGCGATTGAATTCCATAGTTTCTTCTCTGGATGTGGAAGGCATTTTGCCTTAAAAGACCACTGGGAATTTTTTAAGTCCTTTCATTGCAATGAAGTTCTAAGTCTACCAGAAAAATATCCTCGCATACTGTCATTGTTGCTGTGTACAAATTCTCCTAGTTCTCCTTTCACTCAGCATCAGATCATATAAGCCTTTCCAGGCCTCTCTGAAGTCTTCCTTTCATCATTTCTTATAGTGCAATAGTATTCTATTACATTCATATGCCAAAATTTATTCAGCCACTCCCCAATTGATGGAATCCCCTTAATTTCCAGTTTTTGGCCACCACAAAGAGAGCTGCTATAAATATTTTTGTACATGTGGGACCCTTTCATATTTTAATGATCTCTTGGAGATACAGTCCTAGAAACAATATTGCTGGGTCAAAGGGTATGAACATTTTTGTAGCCCTTTGGGCATTATCCAGATTGCTCTCCAGAATGATTGGAGCAGCTCATAGCTCCACCAACAATGAATTAGTGTTCCAACTCTCCTACATCTTCTCCAACATTTATCATCTTCCTGTTTTGTCATGTTAGCCAATCTGATAGGTGTGATGTGGTATCTCAGAGTTGTTTTGATTTTCATCTCTCTAATCAATAGTGATTTAGAGCATTTTTTCATATGAGTATAGATATCTTTAGTTTCTTCCTCTGAAAGCTGCCTGTTCATATCCTTTGACCATTTATCAATTGGTGATATCGGGTAATAGATTTTTCTCCCTGGAGGAATCTTCTTCTTCTCCTAATTTCATGAATTTTGTTAATGTAACAGTCTTTCAAGTTAATGAAATTGAAATCATTTATTATGTCTTTTGTAACTGCTTCTATCCCTTATTTAACTCCCTCCCCCACCCCCATGATTGTTTAACTCTGAAAGAATCAAATACCTTAATAAATGCAAAAAGGTCTAAAAAAAAAGAAAAAGAAGTCTGCTCAAACAGGTAGCTATATATGTAGAGACCAAATTCTGATTTACTTTTGGATACATATTCTGATGATCTACACGGTTCTGACAGCTTCAGGGAAAACCATATTCATAGGTATGTGTCACTCCTCTTCCATTTTATCTCAAACCTCTTTGGGTTTGTACTGCCATGGTCCCTACTGCTGACTGCTGTCCAAGAACATTAGGTTTGCAGTCAGAGGTCCTAGGTTCAATTCCAGCCTTGGACTCATGTTACCTGTATGACCTTCAGCAAGTACTTTAATCATCCTGGGCTTCAGTTTTCTCATTTGTGAAATGTGCATTGGGATCAAATGACCTCTGAAGTCTCTTTTAGTTCTAAGTCAATGATTGTATGATCACAGGGAACTTTAATACTACTGGGTCATTTCTTATCACAAAGGCCCTGAGGAAATTAGATCAGTTCTGGACTTTTCTTTAATTTCAAGGCAAAATTTTTTTTGTTTGTTTTGTTTTTTTAGGATATGGAGAGTGTAGGACGTGCTTTTCTCCCACTTTGTAAAAATCTCTGGCCAGGACTAGAGGAAGAAAGATACTCAAACTTCTCTAACTCTTCAGGACTAGACTGGTCTCTTTCTGAATCAATTCCTCACACCCAGGTCTCTCTCACCTCCCCCCTAAAAAAACGTTCTGGAGCAGACACTGTGTTATATATTTTAACATTTAGTTATGTTAAATGTTATATAAAATGTTTTTCTTTTTCTCTGTTTAATTTATGTCTTGTAACAAAAAGTCTATTTGTTGCAGACAGAAGAAGTGTAAATTATAAAGGTTCAAGAGATGTAATTTTTGGGTAACAATCATTTTATTAATGATGCCAACATTTTGATTAAAAAATGGTTATTTGGCCTCTCTCTCTCTCTCTTAGATCAAAGACAGTCATCATGTTGGGCTCAGGGCTCATATGGTCTTTTGTAAGAGGAGTGTTCAAAAGCATGACAATCAACTCTGATTGGTTAACAATTAATGAGAGAAAAAATATTATAATGAGGGGCTGGATCTGAATTTTGATTATGTCATCCACTTCAAAGTTCCCCCTAACCTTGGGCAAAGAACAGAACACAATGGCTGCCCCACCTGGGTGGGGGTCCAGATACCTTCAGAGACTGAGGGTTTTGAAATGAAGATTAAGAAAAGGGGAAATTCTGAAACTCCCCAAATTATTGGTTATGAGTAATCATTTCTCTCAGAAGATTGAGTCTCAACCCTGACTACAGTTTTGGGTAAGTCTCCCAGTCTCATTTTCCTCAACTGCAAAATGAAAATGCCTTATAGGATTGTGAGAAAAGTGTCCTGTCAGTCAGTACACAAGCACTGAATAAGTGGTTACTATCTGCCTGGGCTCTTTGCTAAAAATAAAAAAAAAATGAAAATACAAATACAAGAAGCAGAAGTCATTCCTTGCCCTCAAAGGAACTTACATTATAATGGGATGGCCACACAAAAAATGTGAAAAGATGAGGAAGAGAGGTACCAGGAATGATGGCATTATTAAGAAGTCTGGAGGAGTATAGCTGAATAAGAAATAAAAAAATTACTGACCCCAGGCACCTTCCTTAAATGGAAATTCTAATTAGAATCATTGAACCAGAGGAAGAAGCTGTGGAAGAAATTTGTAAACTTAAAGCGTGATGTGAACTGTATTTTTGGATCCCTCTGGCATCCCACATAACTTGAATTGTTTTCCTCAGGTAGCTCTGAGACTAGTATTTAGCTGAACTAAGAAGTTTGAGTAGAACTGAACCAATCATGGAGTGACATAAGCTGAATGGTATTTAGTTTTTTGCGTTTGCCTGCCTCCACCACTTTTCTGTGTTTTTTCATGATAGGGTCCCCACTGCTCTCATTTACTGCCATCGGAATTTCTCTTTGTGACTATGATCTTAATTTAGAAAAATATAAGAAAGCTCTTTTACCATGTCTGAAAATTGATATCCCCAATAAAGTACCTAGAACTATTAAACCAAGGATTCCACGCTCCCAACACCTTCTGGGAACCTAACTGTTCCTCAGCACAAAGGACAGCAGTCTTGAACTAGGCAAGATTCCTTAGTGAATTAGGACTCAAGATGATAGTGAATTAGAGCATAGGCTGAGGGGTATTTGGGACTTACAAGCAATTATGAACTTTAGCAGAGAATTCATGGAAGAATAAGGCCAGTACATTTTAATTCACACAAGGGGAAACTCAATGCCTAAAATGAAACACAAAGAGACAGAAACATAGGAAAAATAAGGGTAACAAAGGATACCCCCAGTGGTTACCAGGACTCTTACATATCTTAAAGCCATTCTCTTCCATCTCCTTCTCCTGAAACATTTATATATAGCATTTTAAAGTTTGCAACGTATATATATTATCTGATCTTTGTGAGGTATTTGCTATTGGTATCTCCATTTCACATATAAAAGAACTGAAGCTGAGAGCTCAATTGACTTGACTTTGGTCATTAAACTAGTAAATGTCTGAGGAAGTATTTGAATTAAGGTGTTCCTGACTCTAAGGCCAATGCTCCATCCACTGCATCACTTAGTTGTCTAATGATGTCAGTGTAAGCTGGAAAGAAGTGAGGGGTTAACAGTGGTTCTTCTTTAGGTATTTTTGGATGAAACATTTATTTGGCAGGTGAGGCTTCCAAGTTTTCTGAGATGATCTCCCTAGTTCCTTGTGGGATGTTATAATCACCTCCACTGATATCTGGGTGATACAGTGAAGCAGTAGAGTAATATGAGTGTTTTAGGGAGGAGGTGTTTCTTTCTCAGAACAACCAGGATGCTCTCTTATGTCTTATATCACAGTTAAAGAGAAATTAGACATGGGCCTAGATGAAACAAATAGGAAATAGAAGCATAGGGTATGAAAAATACACAAAAAAATCCGTGGGCAAGGTATTAGCAAGGAAAAAGGACATAAGTAGTATCTAAAGCAGAGGCAACTTATTGTAATAAGATCAACCTTGTAGATCTTGGAAAATTTTGGAGGCTCCAAGTTTTTTGAAATCTTAGAGTATAATGGAGATGAATAGCCAGTGAGGGTTCAGCTCTTGAAAAATGCACATATTCTTTCCCTGCAGCCAGTTTACATGGAAACTTTGAGGAGTCAATTTTGGCAATGATGATGCAGAATTAATATGTAGTGGTTATGTAGCGGTGAAGTTTTCTAATTGGCTATAGAGTAAGGAGTTTAATTAATCAGGTGTGAAATTGTGTGCATAGAGAATGCATAACCTAGTCAGGGACATCCAAGTTTCTTTTATTGTACTTCCTAGCAAGGAACGAGTCAAAGACTGTTGTGAGTTTCTGGGGGGAGGAGGGAGTAGTTGGTCATAGTCCTCTAGCTGGCTGCCATGTGTTCATAAACACATGATGCCTCTATTTCTTTTATGTTTATATTTTTCATAATTTTGGGTGAATTAGTATTCTCAGAGGGGAGTATCTAGATAATCATGTAAATCTATGAGATCTAGGAGTCCCATCAGAAGTCTCACTGGCATTTGGGGACAATAGCAGCAGCTGCTGGAGTGGCAGGAGCCAGTGTCAGAGGAAATGTGTACAGGTTGATGTGAAAATATAGCCAGCCAAGGATAATGGCAACATAAGGGGTTTTGATGCCTTGTGATGGAACAACATACCAGCTAGGGACTCTTAAAAGGCTCTGATTCAGAGTCCATTAGAGAGCTGTACCTAAAGGAAACTTCAGGAGAATTCCATGAAAGGAGAATAGGCTTTCCAGAACCAGAAGATATCCACTGGTCACATATGCTACCTTCATATTTACCTCTCTATATTTGTCCTTTAAAGTTGAATGAAGCCTACTCTCCTCAGGAACCATGTATGGGTAAGACAAATTGTGTCATTGGTTTGGATGTACTGTTTTATGCCAACTCTTTTTTCCTATATCTTCTCAGTAAATCCATTTTATAAAAGCAGATAGAGTTCAAACTGATTCTGATTTATAATAATAAGTATGTTGTCAGGGACTCATAAGCAATACTGCTACAAACCCAGCTCCTCAAGGATACATAATAAAACCTGAGGAGAGAGTAGTCAGCCAACTCCCAACCTATTATGGCAGTGTTTAGTCAGAAAGGTGGCCCAAGAGAAGGCATTAATAACAGATACATAAAATGATGACTAGAAAATTAAATAATTAAAATAACAAAAAAGAACCCTGCTATCATCAATACCTTATTAGTTGCCTTGCAGTTGATCCCTATCTTACAATTTCCTATCTTAATAATTTCACCCAAACAAATTTGTAGATTCAGTATTTTCTCAATTAAATTACCAAAAATTATTCTACTGGATTACAAAAAAATAACAAAAAATCATTAGAAAAAACAAAAAGTCAAGAATATCAACAAAAATAATGAAAAAAATATAAAGGGAGGAGGTTTAGCCGCACCAGAACCTCAACTATACTGTAAAGCACTAGTTATCCGAACTCTCTCGTATTGGCTAAGAAAAAAGAAAGATAAGTCAATGGAATAGAGTAGACATAAAATTTAGAGCAGCAAATAAACATAATAACCTTATATTTGACAAGTATAAAATCTTAAGATTTTGGTGTAAGAATTCATTATTTGGTAAAAACAAAATTGTCGGGAGAAGTAGAAAGCCATATGGCAGAAACTGGGCATAGACCAATATCTCTCTTTATATCTTGATCATGTATCCATTTTTACCTTATCTTGGTATAAAGAGAGAAATGACAAAAAAAATTAGAAGAACATGGAACACATTACTTATCAAACTTATGGATAGGTAATATATGAATAAACAAAAGATAGAAAGCAAAGTTATGTATAAAATGGATACTTTATAATTTAAAAGGTTTTGTACAAGTAGAACAAATGCAACCAAGATCAGAAGAAAAACAGAAAATTGAAAAACATTTTAGAGTTTATCAGATATAAGTCTCATATTTCAACTATGTAAAGGACTTTGTCAAATCTATAAAAATACAAGTTATTAGCTAGTTCACAAATGGTCAAAATATATGAACAGGCAGGAAATAAAAGAATTTATAGTGGTATAAAAAGTACTTTAACTCATTATTGATTAGAGAAACACAAATTCAAATGCTGTTACCTTGAGATATTTCACACCTAACAGATTGGCTAAAATGATTTAAGGGTAAAATAACAAATGTTGGAGGGGATATGGAAAAATTAGGACACTAATGCATTGTTGGTGGAATTGTGATCTGATTCAATCATTTTGGAGAACAATCTGGAATTATGCCCAAAGAATTATTAAACTACCTGTACTACCTGTACTGGTTGACCTATTTTCAAAGGTGATTAGGGAAAAAGGAAAAATGTCTGTATGTTCTAAAAATGTTTGTAATAGCTTTCTTTGTAGTAACAAAGAATTGGAAACTATAGGGATATCCATTGATTGGTGAATGGCTGGACAAGTTGTAATATATGATTGTGAAGCAATACTGCTGTGCTATAAGAAATGATGAATTCAATGATCTCAGAGAAACACGGAAAGACTTGTATGAAATAATGAAGAGCTAAACGAGCAGAGCCAAGCAAACATTGTGTGCAGCAACAATAATATCGTTTTAAGAACAATTTTAAGTGAATAAGTCATTTTTGACTATTTTAAATACCCAAATTAACTGTAAAGGACATATGAACAAAGATACCCCTTGTATCCACAAAAAGAACTGATAAATAGAGGTATAAGTAGAACAATTATATGTTGCAAAGATCAAATGAAATAATACTTGTAAAGTGTTTACTTAGCACACTGCCTTACCCATTGTGAAGACCTATACATAATTATTCTTTCTCCTTTTCCTCCCCCTTATCTGTATCAAATTCTAAATTTAATTTTGCTTTATTATGTGTATTTTTGAGTTATTATTCTATTTTTATTTTCTCATCTTTTTTTTTTTTGGTTTCACAATCATTACCCACAAACTCCATCCACCCCCAACTCTGTCCCCAAATAGAATTCTTTCTTTTTCCATGTTAGTCAAGTAAAACACGTCAACACATTATCTGTGTTCATTGATCCTTTCCGGAAACTCTGAAATAAGCTCTTCTAAACTCTAGGGTGAAAGTCATACTGGAATACCATGCCCTACTTTCCCCATTTTTCTCACTGTTGTTTAGTCATTCAGTTGTGTCTGATTTTTTATGACCCTTTGCATAATAGAATGCCAATACTGTCCATGTTTTTTTTTTAATTTGGAAAAGATACTGGAGTGGTTTACCATGTCCTTCTCCAGTAGATTCAAGCAAACAGAGGTTTAATGAATTTCCCAATCACACAGCTAGTCAGTGTCTAAGGTCAAATCTGAGCTCAGGTTTTCCTGACTCCAGGCTCAGTGCTCTATCCATTGAGTCACCTAGCTGCTACTTTTCCCTTCTTTACCTATCCAAAACTCTAAAATGGCATAGTCAATTCCTGTCAAGCTTCCCATAATATCCTTTTTTGGCACTGAGGTTCTTCTGTTTAGTTAAAATCAGATCCAGAATAACAGTTCTCCTAGAAATTTTCTCTGTTTTGAAAAAAATAAAATGAACATCAAAGAACAAGACAAGAATTAATCTGTCAGTCTGTATTTAGTAGGGGGATCTTTAGCAAATGAGCAGATAGTTTAAATACTTTATCTCTATATCGTGCTTTCAGGTCAAGTTTTCAGTCTTCTTCCTTACCTCATTATCTATTTCCTTTTTTTGTGGCAAGGAGCAGCGGGTGGGGGAGAGAAGGAGAGTGAATGGCTGATTTTTAGCATACTAAGACAACAGTCACTTTTTATTCCCCAGCCAAATCCTTACCCCTCTACTACCCCTCCACAATTTTAATTGGTAGGTTTCCTCATATGAATATGTCATTTTCACATGTTTCAATCATCTTCTCTTTTTTGGTTGCTTTTGAATAAAACATACCTTTTCATACCCATAATTCAATCTTTACCCCATCTAAGTGTCAGAAAAACCTAAGAAATATAATCTGCCTCTCTGAATTAAGATCCTATCTCATCTTATTTTTATCCATGATCTTATATATAATATAATGTATATATACACACATATATGTGTGTATATTTATGATCTCCATGGGTTTATTTTTACACCCTCTTGTAAGGACATTATTTCCCATGAATTATCCTTTTTTCTACTCTTTTTACTTCTGTGTTGTACTCTTTGTTGTGTCTTGATTTGTGGATATATATATCCACAAATCAAGACACAACAATATATATATAAAATTTTTTTCTCTCCTCTTTCATTTTCAGTTTAAACTAAAATTGATCAGTCTTGCAAGTTTCTAGCAGAATATATTAGACAGGTCTCTATTAGATGAAAACTATATCTAGCCAAGATTTTTTTTTGGAGGAGTCTTGAATCACTCAAATTATATGACTTTTTAGAGTCTGAGCATGGAATCATACCTATTCTTTTTTTTCTGAATCTTTTGAAATGCTTCCCTAAAGTTAGGGTTGAATGTCTCACTATGTATTTGTCCTTGGCAAATATAAATTATAAAATGACAGAGGACCTTCATCCCAAATTTCACAAATTTACTGTTTCACTGTTTTCCTTCTTGGCTAGATCAAAATCTTGAAGAGTTGGCAGATTAAATGATGTGAGCCACTTTTTGTGGTCATTGATGTATCTTAGCAAATAGGAAAGATGCAACAAAACTGGAGAAGCATTAATGTTCTAATTTAAAAAAATGTAAGAGACAGGGTTCTGAAAACTACTGATAAATGACTTGGTTTCTGGAAAAAACATCTAGTATAACTTTCTAAGGATAAAGGGTTATGATACTTAAGAAAATCAGTGATGACTAAAACTCATTATGACTTCTAATCTCTCTCTCTCTCCCCAAATCACTAAATAAACTCACTCATGATATTCTTTTAGACAAAGTGGAGAATGTGGGTTAGATTGTTGAAGAGTTCCACAGTTACTTCACTTTAAACATAGCTGAATGACAAGACCATAAATCAAGAGTCACTTATTGGTCAGTGGATACTTTACTTGTGGAATGCTGAAAGAATCTGTCTTTGGACCAGTTTGAATTTATAGATATCATGAAACTTATAGGGATAACTGGGTAGCATGTTGTATGACAAAGTCTAGACCTAAAAAGTTTCAGCAGACTGAATTGATGGTCAAAACTGAATTAGATTAAATTTAGGATAAATGTACATTTCTATTTTTATGCTTAAAAATATCATCTTTGCCAGTACAGAATGAAAGAAGTACATCTTTCTTTCAAAAAGATCTTGGCATTTTACTGGGCTAGAATAATAGAATAGAATAGAAGCCCCTTGATGGATGGGACTTTGATTTTGTCTTTGTATTTCCAGATTCTAAGCATGTGCCTTGGATATAGCAAATACTTAATAAATTTCCACTGAATGAATGGATATTAATCAACTGTATAAAATACAGCCCAAAATCCAAAACCTGTCTTAGGTTGCATTAAGAAAGGCATAATGTTTTCTGCTTTATTCTGGCCAAGTCAAGTCACAGTTGAAGTTCTGTATTTAGTCTTGGGCACCAAATAGTGATGGATTTTTTTGGTCTAGTATCTTAGGAAAACCCAACTATGAATTGGAGTGGTCAAGATATGCATCAAGGTGAGAAACCCCTATAATGATGAAATCATGAATCTTCAAATGGTTGAAGTAACATATGCTACTTATGCAAATTGATTTTTGTCCAAACATGTGATTTCTTGATTGGAGAATGACCTCCAATAAGTATGCACCATCTACCAGTCTTGCAACTCTTCTGCAACTTAGAGTGTTAGACATTTACCTGAACACTGAGAACTTAAATGACTTACACACAGACAGTATGTATCATAGATGCATAGGATAATAGTTACTCACCTGGAAGTGATTTCAAAGGCCACCTGGTCTAACCTTCTTTATTTTACAGATGAGAAAACTGAGGTCAGTGAAGGGAAGCAATGTGCCCAACATTCTAGACAATCTAATCACAGACAGAACTTTAACCCAGGACTTTCTAGTACCCAGACTGACCTTCTAGCCATTATACTGATGGGTCTATGAGACTTATGCTAAAATTAAAGTTTTAAACTCCATAACTTCCTCAATGAAGCACAAGAACAGTTTTTCCAGAGAAAACATTTGCCCAAACTGGCAATTTGGCTTTTGTTTTTGTCTATTGTGATATATTGATTTTGGAACAAGACTTCCCCCTGGTGGAGAAAAACTGGAGGTCATATCTCTGCCTTCATAAAAAGTCAACTCTTCTAATATATTAATAAGTGAGTTCTCTCCTTAGCTGGGGATCACCAAATTTCTTTGAGGTATGCAGTGGCTGACGATGTGACAGTCTGAATAAAATGATAGTGTTGGGAGTTGGGGGCATCATTAACTGCCCAAATTACTAAATTTTCTTTGGATTTGATCTCCCCCATACTTAGCAGTTTTGTGACAATGGGCAAGTCATGTCCCCTCTCTGAATCTGCTTCCCCTGTCTATAGAATGAGATGATAATTTTGACAATATCTGCTACACAGGATTATGGTATAGAAAGTTCTTTGTCAGTTATAAAGGGCAATATAAATGTGATTTGGTATTACCTTGTGAACTTGGCAAGTTACTTGATCTTTCAGTTACAGTTTCCTTATCTATAAAAGGAGGATAAGAACAACATCTACTTTCTAGAGTTGTTGGGGTATAAGATAACATGATAATTATAAAGAATTCAGCACAGTGCCTGACACATAGTAAGCACACATACATGTTAATTATCACACCTCCTCCTCCTCTTCTTCCTTCTCCTCCTACTCCATCTACTTTATGGGTGTTGTTATGAGGATCAAATGAGGTACAATTTGTATTTTACAACTTAAAATGCTATTTTAATACTAGCTATTAGGAATATAATGACGTAAAAACATATCCAGCAAGTGATGGAAAAAAGAGCCAGTGTTCCTAGGGTAAGGGTGAGGCAATAAGAAAATTTGCATTTAAAAAAAATATAGTCATAAGTCTATAGTTGAAAGGGACTTTAGAAGTCATTTGAGCCCAAGTCCTCTGAATCCAGAGGAAGGGATCTTTCTAATATATCATGCTGTCTCCAAGAGACTCTCATTCATTTATCCAGTGAAAGCAACCAGAGAAATAAGGGAGTGAAGTCTTCTTTTTTTCTTTTTTTGTGTTGTTTTGCTTCTATTTCCTATTATAAATGTATCTTCTCTTTGACTTTGCTATATACTTGCTCCTAAAATTTCTTGGAAATGCTCCATGAACCAAAGAAAGAGCTCTACCTAGATTGCTTAAGGTTCTCTCTGTCCTTTGGTTAACGGCTGTCCAAGGTGCTTACTCCTATTGCTTTTCATAATCCTAAGCAACTCAGGAACTATTCTTCAATTATTGTTTTGCCAAGGCTAACTCTGGATCCTAAGTGGGCAGGATGGTTTCCATTGCTTTGCTTACCCTTATTCCATACTATTGTTATGCACATGTCTCTTGCTCCATGGAAATCCCTTTCTGTTTCTACCCATCCCCTTTGGGCTCCAAATCTAGCTTATGAGGAAGAGTTTCACGATGTGGTCACCTGAAAATGGGACTTAGTTCTTTGTCTAGATTGGCATTTATAGGGGCTGGTTCATTTTACATCAAGGAGTTTAATCTAGAGTTTGGGGAGGTCAGGAGCGCAAGTCTCCAGGTATCCTAAAGTCTAAGAATCTTGGAGTCTGGAAATTTCAGTTAATTCCATTCCAGGTTTTGTAGGCAGATTAGAAAGATACCCAAGGAATAAGGAGCAACTTTTAAGGACATTTGGAAATGAACTTGGTGAGTCCAGTACTATGAAGAAACTGTTAAATCTGAACCTATTCTCTCCTGAGACTGAGGTCATAGAGGGGAGAACATGACCAGGAGGTGTTGGAGAGAAATGTTTCATATTTATTCTTGATACATCTTGGAAGTAAACCTTTTTTTGTAAAAGCTAATTGATATTAGTTGGCTAAATGATAGTGAGGCACCAGAGACTGGTGGTCTGAAGAATGTGGAACACATTCAGAATGGAGGATCAAGTTAATGACCTTAAAAACAGACACCTCAGCCCAGGGGAATACCACTAGAACCCAAAGCGGGAAATGAAGCTGTATATAGGTTATACTATCTCCCCAATCATAGGCCACCTGAAATCTATCTGTAGATCTAGGTGCCCTAGGGATCTGGGGTGTGGTATAATTAGTCTTCAAGAATATGAAGGATAATTGATTGAAAGAGCATTAGATTTGTTTAGTGCAATTAGGAATAATGAATGGAAAGAAGGCTAATTACACTTTTCTATGTCCACTTCCCTCTCCTCCCCCCAAACCATCCAAACAAAAAACACCTAACAGTGGGAGTTGTCCAGGAGTACCTTTGGCTACCTAGGAGGACAGACAATGCTTAAAGCTTCTGCTTTTCAGAAACATTAAAAAGGGGATTCATAGTTAAGGAAAAAAAAACATCTACATAGCATCTGTGCTCTCTTTCAGCTCTGGGATTCTCTGAAAGAATAAATATATGACACCCTCTGGGGCTATTTAATAGCTCTTAGAAAAGCCCTTTCAATCAAGGTTTGCCTGAATAAGGAGATAAGCTAGTAAAGATACAGATTCTCTTGCAGTGAAGTGGGTTCTTTAAAGCCTTTGTGATCTGACTGATGCACCATGGAAAAGCAGTGGTTTACAAGGCATTCCCTGAGGAAGGCCCAATAGCTAGTCGTGCAACACTATCCAATAGTAGAAGCTTTTTTTCTTCCTCAGTTGATGAATGCAATAATGAGCTATGTTGAAAGGATTGAACTGGGGGCAGAGGAAAGTAGATGTAAAAAGATAGTGAGGATTAATAAACAGGCATAACTTTCAACCTCAGGTTGTAAAGAAAAAAAGCACAGGAGGTTTTAGGTGGCCCTGGGGACAGATAGACTGTGGGACTTGGAATTAGGAAGATCTAAGTTGAAGGCCTGTTTTGGACACTTGTTTTATGACCCTGAAAAAACATTTCACCTTTCTTTCCCCTACCTTCTTCCTCTGTGAAATGGACCTAATAATGACATTTACTTTAAAGAGGAGTTGTAAGGGTTAAATGAATTAACAAATGCAAAGAGCTTTGCAAACCTTAAAATGCTATGTAAATGTTGTTATTTTCATTATTATTTTGTGGTGGATTATTGTTATGATGGTGGGAGGAGGTTTGGGAGGTGGAGAAAAGCAGAGGCAGACTTTAAGTCTAGTGAGACATGTCAGCCTAAGCCTTATGCTAATGGAAGAACATGATGATGGCAGATCCTCTGCCATAAGTAGTTTAATACTTTATCACCTCTAAGTGTCCTTGTGATTTTCATCCCTAGCACTTCACATCACCTTAAACATTTCTGTAACTTTCACCCTAAAGATTTGAAACCTGTAGGTTCCTCTCAACTTCATTTACCCTGTCTGCTGAGATAGTTTGCCAAGGCATAGCTGTGGCATATGGTCCAGCTTCTTGCAGCCAGAGGTGAGAGTTGGGTGACAGGTAGATATTAAAGGTGGATAAACAGCCCTGGAAAAGGCTTAGCAAGTACTCCCACCAGAGGTGCTAGGCCTTCATGAATAGCCCATATACCCCAAATGTGAGTTAAGAGGATGTCGACAAATTACAACTTTCACCCAAGTTCATAGAGCTAAGCACTGGAAGGGATTTTTGAAATCAAATAATTCAAATTTTTCTTTTTACAGGTGAGCAGTATAAAATATATAGAATTTCCTTTATATCGAAGATGAAAAGTTGTTACTCTTACCAAAGCAAGCAAACAAACAAATAACAAACAAATCTATGAATCATTTTTTCTTTACTTCTGAATATTAAGATGTCAGATCTTAAATGTATCGCCAGAGGGAGCTATAGTATTTCTGATGAACATCTATAACTTTATAAGAAGCTTCTTCAGAATAAGTTGAAGTCAATCTTTGATCAGATTTGACATGATTTGATGGAAGAGTAGATTGAAATGCACACAGGGCCTTCTGTACCTATCCTTCCCTGATAGATTCTCTTGTATTTTCTGCCCCACTCTCAAGATTTTTTGCTTTCCTGCTATGTTTGCTGAATTGAATTAGATTTCAACAATCACTTCTCTGGTCCACAATTCTATTAGTTTCCAACTTGAGTAACATAACAGTTTCCTGGCTTGCGTCCATGTCTTCAGACTCTAACAAGAATTCTGGGAAGAAGGCAGTATGATGCCATCTCCCCTACCCAGCTATGGTAAAACAAACTCAATCAACTAGGCCTCTCAGTCTCTATGATAGTTTTGACAGTGGTGCTGAATCAGGACAACTGTCAAATCCACTCACAAGAGTTCATGGGACTAAATGAAAGGGGACCTAATTTTGAGAACAGTTCTTTGCATCTTATCCCAGTTTCCCTCATATTTCTGGAGCTGGATTCATACTCCTTTTTTTTCCTCAAGGGAAAAATGTCACTGCTCATCATTAAAACTACAATTTCTACAACAAAAGAACAGTGATTTTAACTTTCTAATGCCCACTACATTGAATTCAAGTTCTGCTCAAATTTCATGGCCTGATTCATTTCTTTCTTGTCTAATTTTCCAACTTTATTTCACCAATAAATATAGTTTATTTATGGATGTTTCTTTTTCTGCTTCTCTACACCTACATCAATGTGAATTTCAACCTCTATATCTTTGACCTTTTATTTCTGCAAAACAGGTTACCTTTTATTTTCCCCTACCTGTATATGTAAATCCTACTCATTGTAAAGCATCCATATCAAGTATTCACTCATGAAGTTTTTCTCTAGATATTTTAGCTCAAAGTAAACTTTTCTTTGAATTCCTTTCATTGAGTTCCTAAGGGATTCTTTAGTAATGAATTGTTTTATAATTTATTAATAGATTCATGAAATGTTAGTATCTTTTAAATTAGGTTATAAGCTTCTTCTTCCTTGAGGCAATCAGAGTTAAGTGACTTGCCCAGGGTCACACAGCTAGTAAGTGTCAAGTGTCTGAGGTCACATTTGAACTCAGATCATCCTGACTCCAGGGTCAGTGTTCTATCTACTGTACCATCTAGCTGCCTCAGAATACAAGCTTCTTAAGAGTAAAGGCCACATCTTATACTTGTTCAGATTTCTCTTATTGTCTAGCAGTTTTGAGTATACAATAGACACTCCCTAAATACTTTTTGATCAATTGACTTCTTTACTTTGTAATTTGATATCATTTCAATGGGCATTTGGTAGAAATTTGTAAGATTAATGATGATGGGATTTTCCTGGTACAAATAAATGGTATATACTAGAGTATAGGAGGATTCATGCTAGCAACATGACCCTGAGTAAGTCATTGACTCTTTAAGTGCCCCAGGTCAATGCTTCTTAAACTGTGGGTCATGATCCCATAAGGGGTTGCAAAAAAACTTGGCAACAATAAATGGCTTCTGAACATGCAATGACCAAAAATTAATTAAAAATCAAATGCATAATGACTGTGAGGTGTTTCTGTCAGCACTTGTCTGTGTTGCATCCGGCAACTTCATTGCAGCCTAGGTTCTGAACACAAAGCATGCACTCCTTGCATTGTGCCTGCTCTCAGGCCATGCAATGTAAACAAGGGATCATGAATGGAAACAATTTGAGAAACCATGTTCTAGGCAGCTCTCTAAGACTAGAAGTTGTTGACTTGCATTGATAAACAGTTGACTCATCCTGGAGTTTCTTAATAATGAAATCATAGATCCAGTCCTATTCCTGCACTAATATCTAACATTTATCAGCTTTAAAATTTGCAATGGTTTTGCCTACATTGTTTTATTTGAACCTCCAAACAACTCAGGGAGGTAGATACTATGGGCATTGCTATTCCCATTTACAACTGAGGAAACTGAGATTCGAAGAGGTTGATACCCATGATGACATGTTAACACAAGTCTTCCTGACCAAGAATACGATATGATGTCCTCTGCTCTACAAGTGCAATATATAATAAGGGAAGAAAGCTAGAACTGAGATGCAGAAGTATTTATATAAGTTGGACTAGAATCAGTGGGTCGGTTATTATGGGAGGAGAATCTACAGGACTTGGAAGAATGTAGAGGACAAGGGAGAGGGAAGAGCCAAAGATAACTTCCTGGTTGTAAGTCCGAGTAACAGGAAGATAATGTTGTGGTCAAAATAGATAGAAAAGCTGGGGGAACAACAGGTTTGAGGGGCTAGGGTTATGAGGTTTTTGTATTATTTTTTCCCCATTAAATCAAACCCCATTCATGGTCACATTGAAGCTATCTGATCCTATGGTACATACTTTCATGGCCTTGGCAGATTTTCAATACCTTGGGAAAGTCAATTCATCTTTATAGGCCTTAATTTCTGTATCAAAGGGAACAAATGAGACTGTATTATCTCTTAAGTCCCTTCTAGCTTGAACATTCTGTGATTTTGTAATACTTCCATCTGCTTGGTTTCTGCCTCCTGGAAGGGCTTAGTGTCAGTTGCAAACTTGGACAGTAGGACTTGGTATTCATCCTTTGGAGCTTACATAAAATGTTAAGTAACATTGAACTAGCCCAGACCCTTGTTTAGTTTCCTTTCCCTCTGCTCTCTCCTTAAAAATTTCTTTCTCCAGAAAAGTGTATGCATTTCTGTTCATTTCTCTCCCTCCCATTTTAAGTCAGAGACATACCTATCTTCCAATTCCATGGAACTGGAGTCTTTATTCAATGAAAAGCACATATCTATAATATCTATAATATATATGTATATGTGTGCATATATGTAGATACATGCATGTATGTATACCTACGCATATATATACACATAAAACTTTGTTACCTATTGTTATCATTTCTGGTGAGACAGAGAAAAAAAGAATGATGGATGTAAGAAGGCTGAAGCATATTATCAATTAAGAGTTGGACTCAACAACCTTCATAAGAGACAAGAAGGACATATATGACCAGAAAATGTTGTTGGCTTGTCATGGAATGAGAGTGAGAGATGCATAAATTGTCTACTTCCTTAGTATCCACTAGTTATTTTACTTAATTTATTTTTAAATTTATGGAATAAAAAAATTTTCATTACATAGGTTAATAAAAAAAGATAACCGCACATGAAACTGCAAATCTATTATGTACAACTTGCTTTACCTTTTAAATATATAATAAAGTTATCCTGTTAATTCTTCCCCTTTTTTCTTCCCTTTTCTTCCCCCTAGAGATGACTAGATATACATAAGATTATTCTATGCATACTTCTATTTATCAATTCTTCCTCTGGATGTAGATAGTGTCTTTCTTTAGACATCCTTTATAGTTAATTTGAGCATATTCATCAAAATAACTCATTCGTTCATTCTTAAACAATCTTACTGTTACTGTGTACAATGTTCCCTTGGCTCTACTCATTTTGCTCTTCATTATTTCGTTCAAGTCTTTCCATATTTTTCTAAAATTACTGAGCTCATCTCTCTTCGTACAGCACAGCAACATTCCATCACAATCATATACCACAATT
>JAQQSK010004715.1:1816-32911 GCA_028658325.1 Potorous gilbertii | reverse complement strand
GAAGGACTTATATGATCTGATGCCGAGTGAAAGGAGCAGAACCAGGAAAACTTTGTGCACAGCAACGACCACAGTGTGTGAGAGTTTTTTCTGGTAGACTTTGAACTTTGTAATAACACAAGAACTTACTGAAAAAAAAAATCCCAATGATGATTTTCTAAGGCAAAATGCCTCCCACACTCAGAGAAAGGATTATGGAAGTCATTCGCAGATTGTAGCAGATCATGTTTGTGTGTGTGTGGGTTTTAGTGTATTATGTTTTGATTTGTTCTTTGATTTCTTCCATTTATTTTAGTGCAACTATATAGCATGACTATAGGGAAAATGTGCTTAATAGGAAAGTATATATAGAACCTATACAGAATTGTATGCTGTCATGGGGAGGGAGGGGGGTAGTGGGGGGAAGGTGTGGGGGAGATAAAACCTTAATTTTAAGGAAGTGATTGTAGAACCTTTAAAAATAAATTAATTAATTAAAAAAAAACCAAACCAAAACAAAACCTGTCTCAAACAGGTTTTTGACATTCAGTAATGCTAGGCTGCTTCTGTGCCTATGTTTTTTTCTTATACTCCTTGATATTCCTAACCTTTTGATTTCCCCATATAAGTTTTGATATTATTTTGTTTGTCTAGTTCTAGAAAGAATCCCCTTGATATTTGGAATGGCATTAAATCTGTAAATTAAAAAAGAATAAAATTCTTTCTGGATTTCTGTGTTATCCTGGGGCAAGGTCCATGCTAATCTTGGTGTTTTTCCAATTTTTTAGTATTTGTGCTCCTGGAGTAAGGGCAAAAATGAAATTTAACACCATTTAACTGCTGGAAAAATTTGGAAGAAGTCATGTTTAAAACAGCATGTTATTTAACCTCATATGCTAAGTAATTACTATTTTTGGAGCATTGTGTTTGGCACTAGAGGAGATAGAATGCTAAATAAGACTTGATCTCTTCCCTCTTAGAATTTATCACCTAGAAAAGAGGCTACTATATATGCACAGATATAAATCCAAATAGAACATGATAATTTTGTTATCTGTAAAATGCTACATGAAACCTGCAAATTTCCCTTTACTAATATGCTGTTATTGTCCTTATATTTGCTGAAACTTGTAATATAATTGAATAATTATTTCAGGACTCAATTCATCAGGTTGTTTGGACTAAGGGGAAGAAATGCACATATTTTTTAAGTGCCTGCTATATACTAGGTACTATTCCCTGTGCTAGTGACGTGGAGATAAAAAGGACATAGTTCCTGTCCTCCAGGAGCTTACATTTTATTAGAGAATGCAACAAGTACATAAATAAGCATTTAGAGAATACATGCAGTTAGGTCTTGCAGTGGATAGAGCACTGGACCCAGAGTCAGGAACACTCATCTTCTTGAGTTCTGTGACTCTGGGCGAGTCACCCTGTTTGCCTCAGTTTCCTCATCTGTAAAATGAGCTGGAGAAGAAATTGGTGGACTGCTAGAGCATCGTTGCCAAGAAAACCCCAAAAGTGATCATGGAAAAAAAAACTGGACTAAACAACAAGAAAACACAGAATAAACAAAAGAAAATTTTTGGAGTTGTAGGAGCTGGGCAGACACCAGGCAGTTCCCTGTAGAAGGGGGCACATGATGTGAGTCTTGAAGGAAGCAAGGGATTCCAAAAGTTGGAGATGGGGATCGATGGTCTTCCAGGTCTAGGGAATAGCCAGTGCCAAAGCATAGCAATGGAAGATTGTATTATGTGGAGCTCGCTTCACAAGCTTCAGAGAAGCAAAGCTGCAAGGAGGCTATTTTGGCTGGATTTTAAATAGTGAGAAGAGGAATCCAGTCTAATAATACTGGAAAGGTAGGTCATACTGTGGCCAGATTGTGAAGGGCTTTATATGGTAAACGAGTATATAGATGATCCCTGATGTAGAGGATTGATTTTAAGATGATCCAGAATCACTAATACTGAAAAAAAGATGGTTGCCTTTAATGGTATGATGGTGTCATAATGTAGATTAATGTCAGTGTTTTAAAAAGAAATTCATTGTTGGAGGGAAGGGCTAGTGTCAGTTTCACTACTGATAGCCTTTTGTGGTTCACCTGTTCACTTTTTGTGACCCTATGGACCATATTGTCCACAGGGTTTTCTTGGCAAAGATGCTGGAGAAGTTTGCCATTTCTTTCTCTGGTGGATTAAGGCAAGCAAAGGTTAAGTGACTTGCCCATGGTCACACAGCTAGTTAGCGTCTGAGGCTGGATTTAAATCCATGTCTTCCTGAGCCGATCTAGCTTTCTTTAGCCCTCTTTTATTTGTTTCCTTTTTGTTCACTCTGTTTTTGCGTTTCTTTCATTTAAACTCCTTTAGGGCAGGACCTTTTTCCATTTTGAACCTTGTATCTGTCCTTAGTGCCTGGCATATAGTTGTTGTTCAGTTATTTCGTTTATATCTGACTTTTCATGATTGTAGCATGGGATTTTCTTGGCAAAGATCCTGGAGCAGTTTGCCATTTCCTTCTCCAGCTCATTTTACAGATTAGGAAACTGAGGCAGATAGAAGTGACTTGCCCAGGGTCACACAGGTAGGGAGTTCCTGAGGCCAGCTTTGAACTCAGGAAGATGAGTCTTCCTGACTCCATGCCTGGCACTCCACCCACTGTGCCAGCTAGATGTTCTGGCATATAATAGATACACAATAAAAACTTATTAATTAGTTGATCATCTTAAAAAGGTAACCACAATGTGATTATATATGTATGGAGAGTAGATGTGTATGAATTTGTTTTGAACCAGAATGAGGTTAATCAAGATGCTATTGATTGCTGCTGTAGTTCTATTTTTGCGATTCAGCTCATTCATGTAATTTGCCTTTTCCATGAAATAAGTTCCTAATAACCTGACAAAATTAAGCTTTTTAAATTTTTGTATTTTTGGTGCCCTCAGGGAATCTACTATTTAGAGACTTGTATGGCAAATGTTTTTCTAGAGAAGAATTTTTTTGAAGTATGTCATGTATGCTGATCTGAAATTTTCATATATCTGGTTCCCTTAAAGCTATTACAAATTCTGATTTTCTAAAGAGACTCCAAACAATACCTGCTTAAATATTTATGTATCTGTAGGAATCCATGGGAAAGAGCTGTGATGGAAGAGCTTATGTTATTACGGGAATGTGGAACCCCAACACACCTACATTCTTGGCACTTAATGAAGAAACTCCTAAAGGTGAATTTTCTCAAAATGTTTGTTCATTGTTTGGCTCAGGATATCACTCTAGAAAATATTACTGTAATGAAACACTTAGAAAGTTTTAATTGGTTATTGGTAATGGTCATGGCCTTAAAGATACAAAAATAATTGTTCCTGCATAAAATGGTGGAAATACTGTGATGTGACACATACTAATTGAGGATCTACTCATATCCAAGGCACTGGGGATATATAGACAAAAGGAAAACAGTTTTGAATCCCAGGAGTGGGGAACCTGCAGTCTTGAGGCCACATGTGATCCTGTAGGTCCTCAGTTGTGACCTTTTGACCGAAACTAAACTTCCCAAAACAAATCCCCGAAATAAAAGGATTTATTCTGTGAAATTTGAATTCAGTCAAAAGGACCCAAAGACCTAGAAGGCCACATGTGGCCTGAGGGCCACAGGTTCCTCTCCCCTGGTTTTTGCATTCTACGTGGGATGGAGCTGGTTAGGAGGATGCAGAAATGGTGGACAGACACTGTATATACAGTTAAGTAAATACAAAGTAATTTCAAGAGGAATTTAATTTCTGGCAGTAGAGATAGAGATCAAAGGAGACTTCTTAGGAAAGGCACTGAAAGTGGTGAAGATGGGGGGAAGCTTGGGATTCTAACCATGTGGGGATGGAGAGCATTCCCAACATTGGCTTGCCTGTACAAAGGCACAGAGTGGGCATCCTAATGACTTTGGGGAACAGTTAGTGGGCAAGCTGGCCAACATTTACAGTCATGGAAAAGGAAGCTACTAGGGAATGGGGCTGCAAAGGTTGGGAGCTAAATTTTACAAGGCTTTAAAGAATGGGAGTTGTGTTTGTACTTTATGCTAGAGACTGTAGGGGTGTCACTCAGATTTTGAACAGGGGAATGATGGGGTCAAACCTGCGTTTGAAGAATATTGATGTCCTAGTTAGATGGGGGGCAGGTTAGAGCAGGGAGGGAATGGAAGTAGGGACACCAAGTTTAGAGACTTTTACTAAGAGAACGATGACAAGAATCTGAATTAGGACAGTGGCCATGTGATTAGAGAGAGGCAGGATATGGGGGGATGTGGTGTGGAAGTAGAATTGAAAAGATAGAGTGCCTGACCTAGTGGAAGGAGTAAAGCACCACTTTGAGATTGTGAACCTGGGAGATGGGAAAGATGGTTGTTAATGAAAATAGGGATTCTGGATGAAAATATGGCTTTTGGATGAAGAAAGGGATTTTCCTAAGAGAAAAATAATGAGTTTGAAATTTTGAGTTCCAAGTTACGAAGTTCATGAGGCTGTGAGTGAGTAAGGGCTGTACTGCAGGAAAAAGATTAAGATTGAATGTCTTTGCATAAATATGATGATTGAATCCTTGGAAGCTAATCAGATTATTGAAAGAGTTTCTAGGGCAAGAAGAGGACCAAGGACAGAGATGTAGGGGACACCTGTGATTGAGGGTGGGAGATGAATACAACAAGGTAGGCTGGGTTGTCGTCAAATATATAAGAGCAGGCAGATGTGGATCCCTTTCATTGCAGGTCTTATAGTTCCTCCAAGTTCTTTTCATCTAGTTAATAATTAATCAGTAAACATTTATTAAATGTTAACTTATTATTAACCAGTTTAACTTGATTCTTTCCCTTACTCTCTGATTCTTTCCCCCTGTGCCCTGTAACATTGCTTATGTTTTAGAAAGTCCCAACCCTGGGGACCATCTGCTTCCTTCTCTCCTTTCATTGACCACTGAACAGTGTTGGAGGAAATCATGGAACCTTGTTCACCGTATCCACTACAAGTTTGTGTTCTTAAGTTCCAAATGTGTCCCAGCTACAGCACTGCAATTCTTTTACTCTTTCCTTGCTTCTTATACGTAAGCAGTTCTCTTTCATCCTTAAAAATCCTCCCTTCACTTGACTCACATCGTCCTTTCAAGCTGTCATGCTATGTCTCTTGTCCCTCTTTCAGCCAAAATCCTAGAAAAAACTATTGACACTCATTACTTCCACTTCCTCTCCACTCATTTCTCAACATTACAGTTTAACTCTTAGCTTAGTCACTCAAATGAGATTGCTCTCTTGAAAGTGCAATCATTCGCCTGTTAATTGTCAAGTATAGTATCCTTTTCTCAGCTTTCATCTTTCTTGACCACTATTGAATACTTTTTGCTCTCTGTGATTTTGATACTGATCTTTCTTGGCTATCCTTCTACCTGCTTTGGATGTTCCATCTCCCAGTTTCCTCGGGTGGATTGTCGTTTCTTTCTTGCCTCTAATTGTACTCCAGGGCTGCATCTTGACTTCTCTTTTTTTCTCTATACCCTGTCTCTGGATGACTTCATCAGGGATCATGGATTTACATATAATTTCTTTGCAGATGAGAGGGAGACAGACAGACCGACACAGAGACAGAGATCAACAATATAGACTCTTGTGTACGTGCATAGGGAGCATGATATGAGTGATGATCTTATAGAGGAGGTGGAGAAGAAGCAGTTAGGTAGAAGAGAAGTAGAAGAGAGTAGCCTGAGGAAAACTTAAAAAGGAAAAGACATGTAGGAGGAGAATGTGGGCAGCAGAATCATATTTAGCTGATAGGTCCAGAAAGATAAACATTTAAGAAAGGAACTTCATATTTGACAATTAAGATATCATTGATAACTTGAAAGAGAGAAGTTTCAGTTGGGTGAAGAGGTCAGAAGCCTGATTGCAAAGGACTGAGAAGTGAGAGGAGTGGAAGTGGAGCCTGTGAGTTTAGACATTTCTTTCAAGGAATTGGCAAGAGAAAGGGAAGATAATTGAAGGATTAGTATGGTTGAGTAAATGATTTTTTTTAAGAATGAAGGAAATTTGGGGTCAAGAAGGAGAGTCGATCATCCCTCTCTTTTTTCCTTCCTTCCTTCCTTCCTTCCTTCCTTCCTTCCTTCCTTCCTTCTTTCCTTCCTTCCTTCCTTCTTTCCTTCCTTCCTTCCCTCTTTTCTTCCTTCCCTCTTTCTCCTCTTCCTTCCCTCTTTCCTCCTTCCCTCCCTTAGTTCCTCCTTTCCTCTCCCTCCCTCTCTTCCTTCCCTCCTTCCACCATGTATTTTTAAAATCTGATTTAGTCAATCATTTCCCTCCCAACCTACAAAGACCTCTTTAATCTGCTCCTACTTTTTTCCCTCATCAGGACTTTTTTTTGTGTCTTACTTTCAATCTTGAGCATTTCTAACCGTTCTTGTAGAGACATTCACTCCTATAGAATTTTAGGCCGTGGGATGTTGACCATTTTTCCCCTGAATCCTTTGAAATCTGGCCTTGCCAAATCTGTTGTATCCATCAGACTGAACCTTTTGTTCTACACCTTCTCTGTGCCAAATTCTAAGCTGGATTGTCCATTTGCTTCCATGGTTTCTAAATCTCTGTGCTGCTTTGTTTTTATGCTTAATGGATAGAGTCCTGAGTCTCCTGTGAGATCTCTGTTATTTTTAGCATTGCAATTCTTAGCATTGTGAGTGGTAGGAGAGGCCTTGGCTTAGGAAGGCTAATTTGCAGAAAACTGCATCAGGCTGGGTGGGAAATGATAAGGATGTGAACTTGAATTGTGGTATTATAGGTGCAGAGACCGTGAAAAGTTTTGACATAAGTAAATTTGTTTTTTATTTGACCTGCTAACCTTTGAAAAAACAGAACTAAACCTGACTACTTGTCATAAGAATTGGTCACTAGTACAAACTCAGCTCCTTAATTCAGATGTTAGTTTAATTTGTGTAAATTTTGCTTACACAGTAAGGGATTCCCTTGTACATTAGGAACACAATAAACTCTTGGCAAATGTAATTTCTTTCATCTGTAATAAAAGAAAAGAAAGCATGGAGCACTGCATACCCTCCCTCCCCCAGTAGACCTACATGGGTAAGAAAATATGGAGATTTTCTTTTGTAATTTAAAGAAGTTCACTAGAACTAGTTCAGTGAAACTGCAGAATCACATATTTGTGATTATATGAAGACAATTCTTATATCAGGCCTTTCCATTTTATTATGGACTGCAGTTTGTTTTGTAAAGAAGAATGTAAAGAGACTCCCTATTTTCCAATGATCAGTCTATGATTCTGGCTTGGATAAGAAAGAGACAGCTTTTTTTTAACTTGATTAATTATATTACTATATTTCCTTGGTCACTTTAGTCATAGAAAACTAAGTAGGTTTACATCAACATTTTAAGTCTTGAAATGATACTTAGTAATCCTGTTATCTTCCTTCTTTGTGGGTATGAATTCTTACAACTTTTTGGATAAGGTGAGAGATTGTAAATATTATCATGGTTTCCTAAAGTGAAGAAAATAAGACTTATAAAAATTTAATAACTTGTCTAGGGGCAAACATTGGTGTGGCTCAAGGGTGGGAAACCTGTGGCCTTGAGGTCATATGTAGCTCTCTAGGTTTCTCAAGTGCAGCCCTTTGATTGAATCCATATTTCATAGAACAAATCCTCTTAATAAAAGGATGTGTTCTGTAAAATTTAGACTCAGTCAAAAAGCTATACTCAAGGACCTATAAGCCATGTGTGGCCTTGAGGCTGCAGGTTCTCCACTGCTGGTATGGCTGAACCAGAATCAGAATTTAGAGATCCTATGTGTTCAGCACCATCCTTTTTTGTGGGGATTGGGGTGGGATGAGTCACAATTTCTGGTGTAGAATAATTTTCTGGTCTTATTTGACAAAATCAAACCTTTTGTCACTTATTTTTATAAATTCATCCCTCCTGCAGGCATGTACAAAAATAAGTTGCTATCAAGAGAAAATGTGACTATTTCCTAGTTAATATGAATGTAAGTTATATGATATAAATTTAGATTATGAGTTGAAATAGACATAGCTTTACAACATTTAATATTCACACCTTTTGTTTAACATTGTTAGTCTCTACTTTTGTTCAAAGTACTAGGTGTTAGGGGAGACTGACAGTTCAATAAGAATCAGTCCTGATTTCATAGGATTTGCTGTCTTGCAGAGAGTGTATTAGAACATATGTAGAAGTAACCATAACCTAAAAATAGAACATGATAAATATATAAGAGAAGTGATAGCCTCTCTGGTCTTCACTTTGCTTTGGGCCCATCTGTAGTACTCTGTTCACTTTTGAGCCCCGTAGTTTAAAAAGGATATTTATAGGCTTTTGAGCAACCAAGGGAGGAGGGAAAGCAGTGTACGAGAGACCTTTGAGGCTGTGTCATATGAGGGGAAGTTGAAGAAGCTGGGCCTGTTTCTCTTCTGTGAAAGAAGACTTTGAGGAGAATGTGGTAGGTATCACCAAGTATTCAGAAAACCGTCATTCGGAAGAGGGTTAGATGTGGTTTGTTAGGTGCCAAAGAGCAGGTGTAGGAGCCTTGGTTGGGAGTTGCAAAGAGGCATGTTTAGACTCGACGTTAGCAGAGTCTTCCTAATAATTGGAGCAGCCCAGAAGTGGAAAGGACCAGTACGGGTATTGATGAGTTCTCCCTCACTGAAAGTGTTCAGGCAGAGACTGGAGGACCACATGCTGGTTGGGTACTGCTAAAACTAACTGTTCATTGTACTAGACAGCCATCAAGTTCCCTTCATTCAACGTAAGACTTCTGAGAGATAGTGATGAAGTATGTAATGAGGTCCAAGGAAAGAAAAGCTTAAAAAAATCTGGAGAAATGAAATGAGTAGATAACAATGTTACAGTTGAATACAAACCATCTTCCTTTAAGGCTTCCTCGGAGACATGAATACACCACATACCTACTTTATCTATAAATATTTCTGTTGATTTTATCCTCTCCTGGCTTCTTCTCTATGAGAATATAATCCTATTTAGTTTTGGGAAGGTATAGGATTTTTTTGCTCTTTAACCTTCAGACTTAGAGGTGCTCTTTGGATCTTCCCTTTCCCTTGCACCATGACTCTCTTTGATGCTCTTCTGCCTTCTTCCTAGGTTGTCCAGAACTTTGAGTCGATTAGTAAGCATGTGTCAGGTACCAGGTGTTGAGGATACAATTACAGAAAATGAAAACAGTCTGTACTTACAGAGAACTAACAAAGCCCACTTCTTCATTCAACCTTGGCCTATTAGAGCCTAAATTGTAAAGTTTTACAGTTAGCAGAGATACTGTGTGTTTCTCCATATCCCAGCCACCCCTTTATATGAGACAGTGTGAGGGCAGAACATAGCATTTGGAGTCAGTACGTCTAGGTTCAATCCTGCTTGCAGCAATTTACTAGCTATGGGAAAGGACACTTTGAGTTGTTCTGTTGGGGACAATATTACTAAATTATTCATTTCACAGAATTTTTATGTGAAGGGACTTTATAAACATCAAAACATTCTACAAATGTGAGCTATCATTATATTATAGCTTAAGAAATGGATCCAAAGAGGTTGATACTTTCCTGAGGTTTCATAGCAGCCTCAGACCATACCAATTTCTCCATTTTTCTCAACTTGTTGATATTTATTGTGACTACCATCTTTGACATTTCATTGCAGAGCATCTTGTTGCTTAGTTCCTCTATGACCATTGCCTCCCTATAGAGATTACAAGTTCATTGAAGATAAGAACTTATTTTTAAAATTTTGTTTGTACGTCTCATAGGTCTAGGCACCGAGTGAATATTCAGTAAGTGAATACTGAATCCTATTAAGTACGTTTTTCTTACATTGGCTCATTTACTTTATGTACCGTGGCACATTGTTTTGTGGGGTTAGATGTTCAGTGTTTGGTGACATGACTTGTGACCACAGATCGCATTTTTTACTCTAGATAAAAGGGTGTTCATGACTGTAGCTGTTGATATGGTTGTCACTGAGGTGGTGGAGCCCGTCCGCTTCTTACTAGAGACGCTGGTGCGTGTGTACCCCGCCAACGAGCGCTTCTGGTACTTCAGCAGAAAGACTTTCACGGAGACTTTCTTTATGAAGCTCAAACAGGTAGGATCATCTTTTTCTTCACAAAGGAAAATTTCTTTTCTTTTTCCATGTAGTTGTTCTGAGGAAAAATTTTTTGAATCCTAGTGGCCAAGTTAGCTGCGTACGAATCTGAAAAAAGTCTGGAACTTGGGCTTGCACATTAATGACTTCTTAAGCAGTTTGTTCTTTCCGGGCTGTGCACTGGAAGCTTGAAGATTCTGTTAGGATGATGATTTCTGCCCTTCCTTCCCCACGAGGAGAAGGGAAGGGAAGGCTAAAGAGAAAGGGAAGGGATAAGCAGGTATTAAGCAGCCCAATGTACTGGGCATTGTATTAAGTACTTTACAATGACCTCATTTGATCCTTACAGTAATTATGAGAGGTAAGTGCTGTTATTTTCCCTCTTCTACATTTAAGGAAACAGAGGCAAGCAGAGTGACTTGGCCAGGGTCACACAGTTAGAATTCATGAAGTCAGATTCAAACTCAGAGCTTCCACTACACCACTTGCATCCCAGGACACCCTCATGACCAATATTAAGTTTCTTTAAAGAACATTAGTCAATATGCATATGGAGTATTTGCAATTTATAGTGTGATGTTAAAAGTCCCTTAATAAAAATAATAGTGTTTATTTGACAATATTGCTTTAAAATATACTGTTTTCATATTAGGTTTATCTTATTTTTAGTGGGAAGAGTAATTGGTTGGTTTTTTTTTCCTTATTAGCAGTCAGAAAGATTGGAGAGTGAGTGTTATTCAGTAGAAGAAACTTGTGACCATTTAGTAAAGAATAGAAAAAGACATTTAATCCACCTAACTATATTGGAATCCCTTATAAGTTGTTGTTGGCACTCCCACTCTCCTGTGTTTAAAAATGATTGTTGCTTCAACCTACAAGAGGAGGCTGAATATAGTGTGGCAGGAGAAAATATCAACAGAGTGAACAAATGGAAAGAATCAACTACCCATTTTAATATTAAAAATGATCTTTATCATGACTTAAACCTAATTTGCTAGATCCTTCATTTGAAATAGTCATGTTATTTCCCAAAATTATTAGAGCTGTGATGTGACTCACTTTTCTTATTGCTTGTACTACATCCCACAGGATATTCTAATGAGGACTTGAAAAGAAATGTTGAGCCCTGGTGTGTGTTAAGGGTGTCTCTTAGAACTCAGATTTCACTTCTTTTTTTCGTTGTAAACTAAACTGTTTTAACAACAAAACCTCCTTCTGTCTGGACAGACACAAATTTTGTTCCAAGATGATGTGAATACAAGTAGAAAAAATAATAGAGCCTGACCTCAAGCAGTTTATAGTTTACTTGGGGAAGACAACACATAAAAGGAAGCTGAAAAACAGAGGTGAGGGGAAGAGATGAAGAAGGTGCTTCCCTGGGGGCAGGGTAAGGAAAGTCCTGAGAGCCAGGAGTGCAGCCTGGGAGAGCACTGAAGCCGTGGCCAACCTGGGTGTCCTTCCTGAACAGCCAGTCTGAGGGAGAGCCTCTAGGGGCAGAGATATGTTTAGGGATGGAGTGAGCTTCTGTACTGAAGAAGTTTCTGTGGCATTGTAGAAAAAGGCTGAGCAGTTATTGTGTGGCCAGAGAGGCTGTTACTCCAACAGGGTGAGCATTTATATTGCACTTTAAGGTTTATAAAGTGCTTTATATGTTGTTTAATCCTCAAAGCAACACCATGAGGTGAGATTATTGTGAGGAAACTGAGGCTGCGAGAGGTCAGGTGATTTCCTACAGTCCTATGGCTGGTAAATGTCTGAGGCAGCATTCAAACTCCAGTCTTGCTGACTCTAGGTCCAACCTTTTATCTACCTACTGTGCCACCTAGGCACCCATGCTTAGAACCGTTGTTCAGAGATGTGTGAATCCCTCCTGCTAGCTTCCTGAGAAATGGACACGTAATAGTTTATGTGACCATTTGTCTAGATTTTATGTAAGACATTTTTGTTACGGAATTTTAGTGCTCTTATTTAAAGCATGTAGTGATTAGGGACATATGCCCCATGTTAGTGATTTAGCATGTTTAAATATTACATGAAAAGGTCATCTGTGAATCAAAGGGATTAAATTTGAAAGTGTTCAGCTATGCTAAATATACAGCCTCATTTAAATGCATCTTGAACATGAGATGGTGGCTTCTAACTTGAGTGGTTTAATGTTGAGTAGTCATTGTGCTCATTTGATGTTGAAGTTTAAAGGAAATCCTTTGAAAAATTTTAAAAGTAACTTGGTTGACCATCTTACTGTTTAAAGAAAAAGATATTCTAAGTCAGTGGCAAATGCTTCATCCTGTAATTCATTTTTGGAGGGGTCATTACTGGTTTTTTTGGAAGCTATAAATAAGGAAATACTCTTTCCAGAAATAGGTCTATTGGTGCGAGTATGCATACATTTGTGAATGAAATAAATCATAATGGAAGTCCCTTTTTCAGTCTTATTTTCCATAGCTTTCCTATTGATGAATGTTATACAGTGTTAGGGTTTTTGTTTTTTTTTAATTATTTGAGAGTAGTGATGTGCAAATTGGCACCTCTGGCAAGACCCCAAGGAATAAAAGATAAAACAGTTGGGGAGATGGATCACAGCCCACCCTTCCAGTGATAGCCAATCCTAGGGTGTGTCCCCAATACTACTATATTCTCCTTCACCCCCATCCCACTTTGCCCCCTCTCAAGGGCTGTTCAAGCTCTCAACTATTTGCCTTTTGTACTACATGTTGATCTCTCAAGATGAAGTTTTAGAGACGAAAGGGATCTAGAGATTATCTAGTTGAACACACTTCATTTTACAACTGAAACTTAAGTCCAGAGAGATGAAGTGACTTATACATTGTCACAGAGATACTCCATAGCAAAGCTAGGACTTGGACAGAGGTCTTCCAGATTCAACACTATTTCCATTTCACCATAATAGTTGGTCTTTCCATAAGAAAGCCTTGGGAAGAAAAAAGTACCTTTCAGGAGGCAGCGGAAGCCGCTGTGACGAGCATTCTGCATTCCTCACGGTCTCTGGAATCTTTGTTGACCATTCTCTTATTGGACCTCTTTTAGTCACTTCCCTGAGTACCCCAGATTTGTATTACTGGACACAGTTCCCTAGGTTTCTCTGTTCCTTTTCCATTTCCTTCTGGAATGCTTTTTCCCTTAGTAAGGCGACAATAAGATTGTTAATCTAGAACGGCTTGTTCCCCTTTCTCCTACTTTTGCTCCTAAATGGACAGCCTCCTTCATGGAGGCACTTCCTTTTCCTGCTAGTACCTCTCATGACATTAATCTCCTATTTGCTTTCCTTTCCTCCTTCTGAATTTCCAACCCTGTCCCAGAACCCCTGCTCTAGAATGGGTTCAAATCTAGTCTTCGCACTTAACAGCTGGGTGATTGCAGGTTGTCACTCCCCTTCTGTAAGCTTCACTTTGGTCCTCTATGAAGTGAGAATTACAATAGCACCCATCTCCCAGGGTTGTTGTAAAGATCAAATAAAACAACAAGCTCCTTATAATAGTAACAGTTGTTATTTTGTATGTACCTTAGGAAGCAGAGTTTATTTCTGGCTTTTTTTTTTTTTTTGCAGGTCTTTAGTTTCCTTTGGTTACATTTTTTTTGCATGCTTTATTCTTCTTCCAGAGCAGTGATTGCTAGTAGTATTGCCAATATTGCAATTTACTTCCTATGAAGATCTTCAGAATTAAATATTCCTTTGCCAAATAATATAAATACTTGTAATTGAACAATAAGAATAAATAGAAAATGACTAATGATAAAGAAATGTAAAACCTAATGTTTATAGAATTTCTCACATAGCTCTGAATCGATTCCATTAAGATAATAATAATATATATAATTTATCTATATGTGTCATGTATATTACATATATTGTATATGACCCAACATAGGAAGTTTGGGCTTTAAACTCAGTTCTGCTGTTTGTGAGCTGTGTGACTTGGCAGGGCACCATGCTCATGTTGCATCTATCAAACCCGAATTGAGGAGCAGGTTAGATTTAGGTCTTGCCTGAAGACAAAGCAGCTTGTGTTATAGTATGACAGATAGGCAGCTGAATGAACAATACTGAATCAGAATCCTTTGGAAAATTACAATTTTTTTTTCTATGGAAGCTCCACTTTTTCCTATTTTGCAGTGAGTTTAAAAAAATCAGATGCCATATTTTGCACAAAGGCTGATGAGTATTCCATTTGCAGAGCTGTAAAAGAGAACCTTTAAAAAATTCACAGACAAGGTAGATTTAATCCTTCAGTATAAGGGCTTTTTTTTTTTAAATTGATCTTGTAGAACAATTCTGTCAACTAGAAATTGGGGCAGTTAAACTGTTCACAAGGATCCCTGTGGGTCTCATAATGTTTCATTACATTTCTTATTTATTTTATCAAATATTTCCCAACTTATTTTAATCTGGTTCAGGCTGTATTCAGGAGTGGCTGTGGACTGTACTTGATGCCTCAATTGTAGAGTATCACAATACAAAAAACAGCGGATTGACTATTGTCTAAAAAAAGAAATGTGGTGATCTATGTACTTTGGAAAGGCCATTCTTGAAATTTAGTGAAGGGAAGTTTGTCTCTTATGCTGAAGCATATTCTGAAGCTACAGGTCTCTGAGCATCAAGATTTTAAGAAAAGAAAATAGGTTTTTAACAAAGTTTTTTTTAAAATTTGTTTTGCAAAGATGTGTATTTATTTTGACCTGAGAAAATATGGTGACTGCATCTGTAGGTCCAGGGAATAAATATATTTACATGGAATTGTTTCCAGCAAATTTATTTGGTAGGATAAATGTAACTTCCAGCTATTTCTGTAGTTAAACTTTTGAGATACTATATTTACCTTTAAATTAATAAGTCTACATTTTGTCATGATTATGGAAAAATAGCATTTTTGATTTAGTTCTCTATAGAAATAGATTATCATTTTTCATTATTTTTTTCCTTTTTGGGGCCTAAATTTATAGAAATAACCCAGGTGATAGCCAAGTTATTTCAAAATAAGATTTGAACTATGAAGAACACAGTTGTGCTTATGAGTTCAATATTCAGTGATGTAGCTTTTCAGAGGTGACATCTCATGAATTATCATTTTTACCATTAGGAGTCTATGAGGATTGCACAAATCTAGAAATATAATTTAAAATGGTTTTTGGAAGAATGTTATAGTTGAAGATTTTGGTTAAAAAAATGGCTCACTTATCAAAGCTGTAATTGAGTCAGCAGCATTTTAAGCAATGAAATGCTGTTCTGGGGGTGGTTCTTACATTTTTGCTTATTTTGGGGAAGGCTGATGATGCATTACTCAAAGGACAACCTGATTTTTTAATAGCTCCCTAAAGAATTAAGATCACAGGATTTAGTAGCGTAAAATACCTAGGAAATCATCAGTAGTAAAGGAAAAAGCGCCTTGTAACACTTAGTTCTATAAGAGTCAAGTTCAACATGATTGATGGCATTAGCAGCTTAATTTGGAAGTCAACTGTTCATATTAAGGAAGTTGGTACATTTCCAGTGCACATCAACAGTCTTCAAGATGAAGAACAATTTATTGTTAGTACTGCTAAGATGTTCCAGAGAGAGCTTTAATACAACGATGGAATTCTGGGAAGAAATAGAATTTCAATTTTTGCAGATTTTGCTGAACAAATAATAATAGGCAGCATAATGCCTCCTTTGGTGCAGGGCACTGCACTGTGCCGGGAGCTGGGCTACAGAGATAAAGAATGACTTACATTCCATTGGCCGGGAGGGGAATGTGACATTGACATAGACAAATGTTACCATAGGGGCAGATGGAGAAGACACTTTCAAGTGAAGGGATCAAGGAAAGCTTACAATGGAAGTGTCAGTGGGGCTGAGCCTTTGAAAGAAAGGAGGAGGATTCTGCAAGGCATAGATGAACAGGGAGTCTGTTCTAGGGATGGAGGATGCTGAGAAAGAGGGTTGAATTTGAGCAACATCCAGGAATTCATTTTACTTAAATTAGGTGAAGGGGAGGACTTAGACATCAAAATAGGTCAAACCTAGATAAAAGAGGACCAGAATGGAGGGACCAGAGTTAGGGGAAGATCAATTTGATTTTGAACTTGTTGCCTTTGAGGTCCCAGAGGAATAGCTAGCTAGAGATTTTAACAGGCAGCTGGAAATGTAGGGCTACAACTCAAGAGGGATGAGAGTGGAATATATAGATTTGGGAGCTGTCTGCCAAACTGTAATAATTGAACCCATAGATGTGGGTAAGATTGCCAAGGGAGAGATTATAGAAAGAGGAGAAAGAGCGCCTGAGAAAAAAGAGCCTTGGGGGATACTCTCACTTAAGGGGCCAGATGATGATGGCAAATCATCACCGAAGACCAAGGAAAACCTTTCAGATAGAAAGAGAACCATGGGAAATCAGGTCATGTAAACTAAGGAATGAAAGAATATTCAGAAGAGGAGAGTATTGTAGTTATACTGAGTGCTGCAAAAAGAGCAAGGTGGATGAGTAATGAGAAAAGCTCTGTTTTGTTTATAATTAAATGAGATTGAGTTCAACAGTACAAGGCTAAGGGATGGGGAGGCTAGACCTTAGAATTTGAAAGATGAATGAGTATTAAGGAAGTTTCAAGTGTAGGTTGTACCCATTAGGCGTTTGGCAATGGAAAGGGGCAGGGGAGAGTTAGTTCTAGAGAAGGGGGAGGGAGCCTGTGGTCTTGAGGCCATTTATGGTCTTTTAGGTCCTCAAGTGTGAACCTTTGGCTGAATCCGGGTTCCCCACTTCTGGCTGGGGATGATGTTGTGTAGGGAAGGTGCTTTAAGGGTAAGTGAGAGCCAGGAGTGTAAACGTGAAGCCTATCACTAGAGATGATGGGGCAAGCTTCTAAACGAGGCATCTACAGGATAACATACTAGGGTAGAATAAAGAATTGATGAGGATTAAGAGAGGTTTTGATATGTGAAAGAGGGGATGATGAAGGAGCCTTAATCTCAGGAGAGGATGAAATGAGTTTATCTGAGAGTAGTACAAGTTAAGTGAGGGTCTTGAGAAGAGTGATTATAGTTGGAAACAGCTGCTGGTGATGGGGTGGCAGGGGTATAAGGTAGTTAGAGATAAGGGCTTAGTTACATTCGTAGTGGAGTTAACTTGTAAGATTTGGTACCTTTCTCCAGCAGCAATCAGTGTCTCTAGAATAGGAATGGAGAAGGTGATGGGTAGGAGTGACTCTGGGTTGAGAATTAGCCAAGGAATGAAGAGCCGGAGGACTAGGGATGCAAGGCCTTGCTGAACTTGTACATGGGCAGTGTGACGTAATGGACAGAGTGCCAGACTTAGAGTCAGGAATACCTGTTTCACCCTGTACAAATAGCTTAATTTTGCTTTGAAGTTTCCACATTTGTAAAATGGGGATAGTAATAGTACTTTCTGAGTCCAATCTGTGGTCTTTGACTCTTGCTCGCTGCAAGACTGTGAAAATCCCTTAACCCTGTTTGCTTCAGTTTCTTCGTCTGTAAGATGAGCTGAAGAAGAAAATGGCAAACCACTCCAGTGTCTTTGCCAAGAAAAACCTAAATGAGGTCATGAAGAGTGAGACTCAACTGAAATGACTGAACAGGGCTTGTTGTGAAGTTCAGATGAGATTTGCAAACCTTGAAGTGCCATATAATTGCAAATTGTATTTATTGTTGTCATGATGAGTAGTATCATCATCCTCATCCTCATCATCAATTGGATAACTAATATTTAGAAGTTAAAGTAAGGAAATAATACCAAAACACATTGATGGCATTAGAAAATAAGGAAAGAATTGTTAGTCACAGCGGAGAGCTTAGGATGAGCAAGTACGTGGGAGAAAAGAAAGGTAAGGATATCATGATCAGAGTTCAAGATGTCTGCAGGAGAGAATTTTTGTATGATATGATATGAAGTTAAGAAAGTCTGTGCACTCAGAAGTCAATATGAATACTGAAGTAACTGAAGGTAGCTGCAGGGTTTCAGTGTGAACTAAATTCACTTAGGAAGGAGGGAGAGTAATGTGGAGTTTGGTAGATGACTGTCCTGGGGATACAGACATATATCTGTGGATGATCAGACAGGAGATTGATCAATCTGGTGGTGTTGACATTGGGGGACAGATTTTTGAGTAACTATGCCAGAAGGAGGATGGAAGTGATGGTGCTTTAGGAGGATGCCTCTAGTCCTTCATGTCCTTGGATATGGAATGGGGTGGCAAAGGACGGACTTCTTTTTTTCAAGACAAAACCAGGTTTCTCCAAGTACCAGAAGTTGAAAGGAATATGAGAGGAAGAAATCTATGTTTGGAGGGATTTTATGAATCCAGGTATATGTGCAGTGGGGAGGCTGGACACTAGGGATTGATATAAGATTATGGGTGGAGATTAAGAATTTTGGAGGGCCTTCACCATTCTGGAACATAGGAATTAGAACAGAAAGTTGAGACTTGCTAGCCATGAGATCAGAAAACTAAGTAGGGAGAAGTGTGTAGGAGAAAATGATCACAAGGCTCTAACTAGAATATTGATGTGAAAGGGCTTTGCCAAGTTAGCCATCCAGGCAGCGCCTTTGGTTGATTGTAGAAGGGTGGATCCAAGCCCATTTATATGAAAAATTATGTAATGTCTGTTTAGCTTTGGAACTTCAAGCACCAAAGGACATTTCTACTTAACAGATGCTACATGCCTACTCTCTGCCCCTGTGATAAATAAGTGCTGAAGATACAAGGAAGAGAAGAGCCTCACAGTTCTTGCTGTGGCATCCGAGATTGAGAGCTTAGCGTCGCTTCAGAGACCGTTTGTTGTATCTTTGGTTTTACAGGAGCATATCAACCAAGGGTTAGAGGATCTGGCACTCAGGGTTCGAAGGGAGCTTGGGGCAACTGTCCACCCCTTTCATTTTATAGAGGAGGAATATAGAGCCACAACACTTGTGTCTTTCCTGTGATCTTCCTCCTCTCTCCTCCTCTTCTTCTTCTCCCCCTCCTCAGTAACATTTATGTAGTGTGTGTTCTGTGCTGGGTTCTGTGCTAAGTACTTTTCAGATTCTCATTTGATCTTGACAACAATTCTGTAGGCAGAGGATCTTATCATTCTCATCTTTACATTTGAAGCATCTGGGGCAATTAGAAGGTAAATGACTTGTTCATACAGGTAAATGTGGCAGAATCCACATTTGAATCCAGGTCCTCTGAGTCCAGGTCTTTTTTTTTTTTTTTTTACTACACAGCACCATCTTCTATGTGGTTATCTCTTTTAAATCTTAATCTGACCAGTTAGGATTGTAGAAAAGATTGTATAAAGATTGTAGATTGCAGAAAAATAGAGCAAAATATGAAATAATATGTCAAAAAATAAAAACCAGAAATAATATGCAAACTGACTGCAACTCTGTGAGGCTTTTGTTTTGTTTTGATGGGTTTGTCTCCAAATCAGTTCCTGAAGTTTTGGTAGTAAGAGGTCATCTCAGAAGATTTCAATAGGCCAATGTTATATAAAACAGTAGGTCTTTATCATTGCATATTTTAATTCGTAGAAAGGAAGACCCAAAACCTAAATGAGACATTTGGGGGTGGGAGCATTGTGGCAAAGTGGGGACATGTGGAACATGCTGTCAACAGAGAAATTGCCAGAGTTTTGGGTACTATCTTGTTCAGGCCACAGGAGGAGGAGGTAGGAGGGTGATCGTGGCCTATCAAAGTGGCTATTTTCAAACTTGGCACACCAGTGCACTGTCACTCACAGTCAGCATGTCACGTGTGTCTATAGAACTCTTCTCTGTAGATTGTTGAGCATATTTTACAGATTCTTAAATAGTTTTGACATCTACTATCTGTGTTGCTTAATTAAATGGTTTGTTCTTGTAACTTTTGTAGTAGATGATAGTAGAAACCGGAGTCAGCTCATTATTCTGATTAGCCATAAGACAGATCCCTATAATGACCTTGATGAGGTCTGCTGGTCTCATTAAGTAAGATCTCTGTTTTGTGGCTTCCAACATAGTAGATGCACAGTAAATATTGTGCATCGATTTCAATTTGATGATTCAGAATTTCATTTCAGTGAATGTTTTTATTCCATGATAATTTTGAAGGACTTGATCATTTTATTCGTGTTTGATACAATACTAAGATGCATAGAGACACATCTTAAACTCAATTTTTGATTCAGATGACATTCTTATTTTGAAATAAAATAATCCTACAGAAAGTTTTAACCTTCAGAGACAATGTTATGGGTGTGAACTGTGTTACTTTGCCTTTTATCCTTAACCTTCCTAGCATAATGCTTGGTATTTAGTAGGTACTTAATATATACCTACTGGTTGATTTAAAATAGTATTTTTTTTCTGATGAGACAGTTAACACAATGGACCAATTAAGCATAATTTTTACTTGATGCAAATCTTTGCTTCTTAAACCCATGGGTTAATATGCATTCAGCAGGGACAAAAGTGAAATCTTGCGTTTGAGTGAAAAAGTTCAATCTCTCAAGTATTGGGTGGGGAAGGGATAGTTATACTGCTATTTTGAAAGAGATCTAGGTGTGGTACAGAGAACTTAAATTCATTTTGAGTTAACAGTGTGTGATAGGTAGCCAAAAAAGCTAATATATTGGCTACTACATTAAGCTTTTAGGATTAACTAGGTGCCTGTCCTCTTCAGATGTCATCTGGAATAGTCTGTTCAGTTCTGGGAACCACAGAGAGTTCCCAGAGGAGGGCATCCAGGTTAGTAAAGAGCCTTGAGCCAACTTCATATGAAGATCAGCTGAGAGAGCTAGAGAAGCTGATCTGGGGGAAGACTCAGGGAGGACCTGGAGGTCTGAATTCAGTTTGTGCAAGGGCTGTCATGAAGAGGAATGGATGAATCTTGCTAGGTCTGTGACAGCAGAGCTGAGATAGGAGCAGACACCAGTTTAAACTTAATGGTTGTCTTTCTGAAAGTGGAGTGAGCAGTTCTGGAGAGGCTGCATGGCCACTTGTTGGGGGTGTTGGAGTGTTCAGACCTTCAATGCAAGGGTTGGATGACTTGGCCTCAGTGAGCCTTCCTGACTCTCAGACTGGACTTTTGTGATGCTGTGGTTTTTCTTACTTGACTGTTTAGTGCAGGGGTTCTGAGTGTTTCTTTCTAAAATGGACTTCGTTGGCCGTCTAATAAAGCCTATGTACTCCTCAGAATAGTGACTACTGCCTACTTTTGCAATTGTAGGAAATACTAAACTTCAGTTAGAGGTTAGTGAAAATAAAGATGGAATTTCCCCCCATTGACATCCTCCCAGAAGTCTATACCCCTGGGTCCTTTAGGGTGTGTGAACTCTAGGTTAAAAATCCCTCCTGTAGTGAAACATTGGGTCTTGTTTCCTCATCTATAAAATTAGGATGTCAGATGAGATAATGTTTAACAGCCTTTTCAGCTCTAAGTCAGATAGGTAGCATTACAGATAGTGTTAGATTTGGCGTCAGGAAAATCTGAGTTCAACTTACCTTTTCTTGCTATGTGACTTATTCTAAGTCACTTAACCTGTCTCAGTTTCCTCATCTGTAAAATGACAATAACAATAGCATCTATCTTCCTTGGTTGTGAGAATCAAGTGTGATGATATTTACAGGGTGCTTTTCAAACTGGAAAGCACTATATAAATGCTAGCTAATAATTATGATACTAAAAATAATTCTGATAAAACCCTATGATATTGTGACAAATAGAGTCCTGCCTAATATCATGTAGCGATGAAGTGTCAGAATCAGCCAGAGGCAGCCTAATGCCTTTCTCAAATTATGCATTTTAAGAGGTAAACTTTTTTTTCTCAGTTATTCTCTCTCAGTATATTGGGGCTCTTTGTCCTTAAACCAAACTGCATGTGAGATATTCTGTGCCCCTCTTTGATTGAGGTCTTTTGAATGAACTGTTGAATATGTTTTTGTATTCACCCAGTTTCTAACATTGAGAAACACTTGATGTATTTTCAGTTTGAAGGAAGAGCCCATGCCAGTGCTGGGGATGCCATCTACGAAGTAGTGACTCTACAGAGGGCGTCTGAGAAGGAAGAGCCAGTCACTCCAACCAGTGCTGGGGGTCCAATGTCATCCCAGGAGGATGAGGCAGAAGAAGGTAAGAATTAAAAGATCTTTGAGAGCAGCTCGTGCAGGGCGTGGACATTGGTTTGTCATCTTTTTCCTTCCGGTTGTCATAGGCTGGGATCCATCACATGTCATCAGAGGCAGGCGCAAATCATTTCACTTCTAAGTTGCTCAGTACTTCAGGTTAGACTTGGCAGGTGTTTCAATATTTGATGGCTTCATTTAGCTGTTTTTACCACTTGTTACATTTAATTGAAAAAGTAATTGAAATGACAGATAAAGTTCTATTTGAACAGTTCTCTGAAGTGTTTTTAGATGTGACATGTACATGTCTTCACTTTTGTTTTTCCTTGGTAATTTTGATTTTGATTTTCCTTGGTAATGATCTCAAAATCTTCACACCAGCATCACTGGCTACTCTCTTTTTATAGTCTTGATGTCTGTCCTGTTCAAGAAACACATTAACAATCTTGGAGAAATGCCAGCATAGCCTTCCTTTTCATAAACCTTTGGTACTGTGCCCTGTGCCCTGTGAAAGTATACTGGATTACCCCTTGAATCATTTTATTTTTTTAGGTCGGTATTAAAAATATTTTCTTCATTTTAAAATTTCCTTTCCTCACCTTATGTAAGGTCTTGACTGGACACATATTTTAGGATTCTCATGATATTTTCTTTGTGAAACTGCTGTCCTCTTTAGTTTCTTTTTTTTTAAACTAAATGATTAGAGATCAAGTCAATCTTTATGCCAACTACAAGTTCGTTATAGAATAAGCTTTAGTAATTCAGGAACTGCCACCAATTCTGTGCTCCTTTTTAAGTCTTTTGTGTTTTCTGTATTGAACCTTGGTGCTATGGAACATTTGAATTTGATTGAAAATCAAGGCAATGAAGAATCCTACCATGATTATTTTATGTTATTTGAGTAGCAAACACTTAACAGATACTTGTTATGTATGTGCATAAAAATATACACACAAATGCATACAAATATATGCATATCAAATAATAGAAGTGTCAGTCAGTAAACATTTATTAGGTATTTATTATGTACCAGACATATTGCTAAGCATTGGAGATACAAAGAAAGGCAAAAAAAAATCTCTCCTCTCAAGGAGTTCATAGTGTGTATCTAAAATGTCTTGTTTGAGGCCTTTGTCAGATTACCTAACCTTTTTTTTTTCTGTCTCTCAACCACTTCTTTCTATGTCCCTCTTTTTTTTTCCCCTTCCCTTCTATTTCTCCCTCTGGTCATTAATAGAAAATAGCTATTGCTATTTTCAACATGTTTATTAGAAAATACCTCTTGGCATGATTCTGAGTAATATTAAAAAACAATTCAAGATTATTAGCCAAAGCATTTTAAAAGCAAAAAGAAAATAGTAATTTTAGCCTAATGGAAGTTATAGTACTTTAATGAAAAATAATTAAAAATATTTCCTCTAGTATTTCCCCCCTTTATTTCTTGACTGTGGATTCATGGAAAATTATACCTTAAAATTCTTTTGCCTACTGAGTATTTAAGGGCTAAATTATCAGATTATGTCTTTGGCTGCTTAGTCCTTATATTGCTTGACCTTTGGTTGTTTCAGTACTTGTTAACTCTTCTAAGAGTAAAGAAGAGAGGAAACTCAATTTCTTTTATTTCTTTTAACTGGCAGAAGATTTGGTGGGGAGGTAACCATTCTGTCTTTCATTCTTTTGCTTTTATGGAAGTATGCAATTTATCAGGATAATACAAATAATTGTCACCAAAAGTACCCATCACCAATAGGTTAATTATAAACATGTTTGAGTCACAGGGAATTTCCTTTATGATTTATAGAGGAGGAGTTCATGACCAGCTAAAGGATAGAGGAGATCAGGGAAGATAAAATGGGCATTTTGATTATGTAAAATTAAAAAAATATTTGCACAGATAAATTCAATACAATGAAAATTAAAAGAGTAACAGTTAATTGGGAAAAAAATCTGTCACAAGTTACTATGATACAATTCTCAAGCAAAATGTCTCAGGCAGGATTTGAACCTCCAGCTTTCAAATCCACTACTTTATTCACCATGCTGTAGTGTCTCTTTATAACTTTTTTCTGGAAGTATAACATTTATGTAAGTTGTTGTTTACTTAAGGCTGATTATAATAGACGGAGATGATTGTTTTTGTAGCAGCTGTATATATGTTGAAAGATGTTATCCCTCCCTCAGGGTATTTAATGTAACATGAATCAGTGAGAGAAGAAATTTACCTTAATATTTGTTGCCTGGAAAATGATCTTAATGCAGTTATGTAGAAACTGCTGTTGAGTTTGATATTTGTTCTATACACTTTTACACTATACACAGCAGACTGATGATTAGATGAGTCAAGTTAACGATGTTAATGATATCTACTGTATATAGCGCCTGCTGGGTGCCAAGCGCTGTGCGAAGTGCTTTACAAACGTTATGTCATCTGATGCTCACCACAGCCTTGGGAAGTAGGTGCTGTTATCATCCTCTTTTTACAATTAATAGTGCTTGGTCAGATAGAGGTACAGTGACTTGCTCAAGGTCACACAGTTAATAAATTCTTGAGGATACATTCAAACTTAGATCTTTCTGTTTCCAGGTCCAGTGCTCCATCCACTGCACTACTGATTTACCTAGATTACATGCCCAAGATCATAAACTGTACAGACTATTTGTGGCAGATTAAATCTCCCTTACCCTTATTCCTTTTCTCTTTAATTGCACAAAATATTTGTGGGCTGAAGCATTTATGGAAAAGCACTTTCTTTTTGAGGGCAAAGGAAAAGGGGCTTTGTTAAAAAAAAAAAGAAAAAAGAAAATTTTAGGTGTTGAAAGCATTTTCCCACATAACTGTATATGCTGTGGTTCCAGGGCCTTGTGGCTTTTGTAACAGGCCATCTGTTTTGTACTGGAGCTGAGCCCTTTCTATTTTCTTCTCAAGATTTCTTTTGCTTCTTTGGAGTTAATAATAGTGTGACTGGTGTGTAAATATATTTTCACAAGGTAGACTTGGTGAAAAATTGATTTCCTGCCACATCAAGTTCTGGAACCCTTGTGACTTGTAAGGCTTGTCCTGTAAGTAATTGATTTTTGAAAACTTGCTTTTTTGCTGTGTTTCATCCTTCACCAAGAGAATCTACTGATGATTGTTGGTCTAATTACAAACCTAGGACTATCCCGTTGTTCTTTCTGGCCTCCATATAGTAAGGCAGGCTTTTTCTCTTTTCTTGCTAACGCTGGCTCTCTGACCCCCCAGGGAGGCCCACTCTGCCTCCCTCCAGTCAATGAGTAGGCTTTCTCTGCTGCTTTTCTTTTCCTTTTACTTCTCCATTCTGTCTGGTCATCCCATTGTCTTTGTTTTCAGAAGCTGACTGTGGTTTGACTTACTGGCTCCCTCTGTGGACGGACGGACCCAAGTCTATTTATACAAGGCTAGCAAGGCTACATTGAGGTTGTACCAGTGACTTTGCTGCCATCCACTTGACTAGTTCATTGTCCCATTCCTGACTGGCATTCAGCATAGTGTCCTAATTGAGGGAACATGTAGTTAGGAGGTCTGAATTCAGGGCTTTCTGCATCATAGATTCAGAGTTGGATAGCACCTTTATAGCTCACAGTGTGCCAGGTGAGGCTCAGAGAGATGAGATGTACATCCCAGAAGGTGGTTGAGCCCATTTAGGCAAAGTAAATTGCCTTTGATGCAACATCCAACCAGTATTTGCTTTGCTATTATGTGATTACAAAAGTACAAGATGACAGACCATGCTCTTTAGGGGTTTGATTTATGGTCTTAAAAAATTGAGAAAACTCCATTCTGAATAAATCTGTACCATGTCCATTTCAAAAAGCAAAACAAATGGAGTCAGAGGTTAGGTAACGTGGATATAGTCACACTGGAGGTCAGCGCAAGTCTAATACATAGGAAGAATCATTTATGTCCCTACAATTGCCTTTCCTACTTCTCTTTTCTGATTCCTTCTCTTCTGTTTTACCTCTGTATCCCTAAACGAAGATTTTGTAGTCACTCTAGGCTTTGGAGGATATCAAGGAAGGGCAAAGATAACTTAAATTTCTACAATTCATTGCAAAATGCTGAAGACAAGAATTTCTCATTCTGCAAATGCATGCAATCAGTAAGAACAAGTAACCCAAGATGTCTGTTTTTCTGAAATATTTTCTTCCATTTTTAACAACAGATTTTGGTTCAGTCACAAACCAAAATGTCAACTTGTCTTTTAGAAATCTATTAGCCATCACCTATATGAAAGGTACAAAAATCACAGAGTAGTGCTTAAGTGTTTCTTTTCTTTTATAGATCAGGCTTTCGTACATTTTCAATACATTTTATTATTAGTTCTGTAATTGATGTTTCTGTCAACTCAAACATCAAAAGTCAGAGTCGGAGGTGGCATATAAATGTTTCCCTGCTGTGGGGGGAATCACAGCATTCTTTTATTTAATTATTTTTAACAATTTGCCTGTCAAAGCAAAAGTGGAAGTTCAAGTCATTCTAAATTGTCTTGCCTTGGTAACAGTCTCTCTTTAATTCAGCCTGTAATTTGCCTAAAAAAGGATCAAGATTTAAGATGACTGAATTATCCTGTTTTCTAGGAGAGGTCTGAAATGAAATGAGGAGGCTTTCAAATGACATTTACAAACTATATATATCAGAGGGTGCAGATTTGATATAAAATTGAAGACCATCATAACAAACATATGAGAATTATATATATATTTGTATATTTCCAGATATCCTGAATTGTTTCTGCCATTGAAACAGGGATGGTTCTTTGTGTAGCTTTAAATTAATTTGATGCAGTGATTTTCTGGTTGATCTCATTTATATATCTAGTCATTTGGAACATATGTAGCAAGAGGAGACTCTTCAGTTGAACAACTAGATATAGGCAGGTGGTAGGTCTATTGTCATTGAAGACAAGAAGGTGGGTTGTTGACAAAGTCCAGATGGATAAATTTTTAGGTCACTGAAGCTCAGCTTTTTTTTCATCCTTTTTTTTTTTTGTTGTTGTTCATTTGTTTCAGTCATTTCTGACTCTTGTCACCCCATTTGGAGTTTTCTATGCAAAGATATTGGAGTGGTTTGCCATTTCCTTCTTTTACAGCTCATTTTTTCAGATGAGGAAATGGAGGTAATAGGGTTAAGGGACTTCCCCAGGATCATGCAGCTCGTCAGTGTCTGAAGTTGAATTTGAATGCCTGAAGATGAGACTTCCTGACTCCTATGTCTAGTGTTCTATCTACTGTGCCGCCTAACTGCTCATAGTTGGTTTAATTTAGAATTATTCAGATTGACCAAAAAAAAATCTTTAGGAATAATTTTCTTCCATTTAAATAAATTAAATTAACTTTATTAGCCTGTTATTCCTCATCCCATTAAATTATATAGCTAAAACACCAACTCAAAGACAAATTATTTCATAGGCTGTTTTCTTATGGTTTCCTAATCCATAATGTTGGTTAGAGAAAGTTGGCACTTACAAATAACATTTCACTATAGCAACAGGTTTGCTAATGACAATTCTGAATGTGCAAATGAAAAGAACATTGAGAAAACCTGTTAGGCAAATAAAGGAACCAGGTTGCACAAAGTTACTTGGTCCTTTTTAGAGATAGCTATAGGATATTTCTTTGGCTTACAATATATATTTTTTTATCTTGACTGATTTCACATGTATATGTCTAGATAATAAAGAGAGACTAAAATATTGTTGTGGCTCCATTGCTTTGTTAAATTATTCATTTCAGCAAGTCAGAGCAAGGACTTTAAAAAATATTTATTTGGGGAGCAGGTAAGAAAAAATGGAAGGGGAGAAAATTTTGCACCCCTCCAAACCAGACACTGTACTATTTTAATCATCTAGTAGGTGAAAATGTTTTCGTTTAGCATGGTTTCAATGGGAGCACTCATCTGTTGGAAAGACTTATCCTGCACAGTTTGGATTCTCAGCCTTGAAATTGGCCAACACAAAAGTATTCATCCCAATCCTGAGCCTGTACTTGTGTGTGAGACCCTTCTTCCAAAAACAGTGCTAAGAATAGCAGAGAGGGGGTGAAATAAAAGAACCATAGAACGTTCTTTTTATCCGTTTTCACTTTTCTAATTTCACCCCCGGTCACTCCTGTCCTAGGGTCCTTCCTGTCCCTAGATTGCAGGCTTCCTCTGTGCCTGCTCTTTGAGACGATTATGCAAGGATTTAGCTTGTAGATGTTAACTGAAGTTTCATTATCTTAGCTTCATGTACCTTAGAATGCACATCATTTACACATCAGTGTTTTAAAAAAAGGACTCTCTCACTTTCCCCTTCCCCCTCTTTTCTCTTCCTTCTCCTCTGTCTCCTCTCCCCTCTCCCTTCTGTCCCCTTTCCTTTCTTCTCTCTCTCCCTCTTCTTCCCTTCTCTTTTCATCTTTCACCCTCTTTTCCCTTCCTTGTTTTCTCTCTGTATGTATAAATGACATATATTACATTATATGTCATATATAGCATAAAAATAAATGTGTGTTTATATGCATATAATTTTTAAAATATCAAAGTACAATAGCACTTTTATAATAGTAGGACTCTGGAAGCAAAAGATGTTTATTCATTGGATACCAGCTAAACAAGTTACAGTACTTAAATATAATAGAATATTACCCTGATGTAGGAATTAGTGCATATGATAATGCAGAGAAGCATTATGAACTTAAATGAACTGGTACAAAGTGAAGTTAGGGGAACCAGGAAAACAATATACAGAGTGATCACAAAAGTGTGAATGGAAAAAACAGTAGCCAAGTAATAGAAGTGGAAGCTGCAAAAGAATGACCAAGTTTAGCCCCATGAAAGAGAGGTGAGAAGTCTCGTTTTTGTTGGAGAGGTGGGGACCATGGTTGCAAGCAGACTTGTTTAGGATGTTGTTTAGTTTTGCAGAACTGATTTTTAGAAAATCTTTTTGTCTTTTGTTATAAGGAATAGCTCTCTGGGAGGGAGAGGGAGAAGGATATATTGGAAAATGTAAATGATATAAAAAAATTAATCGCTAAAAACTTAAAAAGATGCACCTTGTGGGTCCTGTGCATCTTTTAAAATTTTTATTGATAATTTTTTATTTTTACATCATTTACATTTTCCAATATATCCTTCTCCTTCTCCCTCCTACAGAGCCATCCCTTATAACAAAAAACCTTCTCCCTGTGTTACCTGCTGGTGCAGAGGTAGGAAGAAGAGTGAGAGTTTGACTGATAAAACTTTCCGTTTCCTTTTATCTACTTTCCCTATAATGTTGTTTAAGGTTGTTTTGCTCATGGCTCCTCAATTTATTATGTAAATGTAATCATAATAGCAACAATGCTAGTTATCATTAAAAAGATACTTTAAGGTTTTTATGGTGCTTTATCTGATCTTCACAGTAATCTTGGGAGGTAAGTGCTAATATGATCTCCATTTCATGAATGAGGACGTTGAGGCCGATAGCTTAAATGACTTACGTAGGATCAAACAGCAACTAAGTGAGACAGGATTTGAATTCAGGTCTTCCTGATTTCCAGCCAAGCACTTTATCCATTTCACCATCTGCTAATTTTAAGGATTTAATCCAGAAAAATAACTACGCATGTTTATTTAACTCTTAAAAGTTTGCAGGTACTTATACCAACCCAACCCCATGAAGTGTGTGTCACAGGTATTACTATCCCAGGTATACAGATTAGGAACCTGAAGCTCAGAGAGGCTATGACTTAGCCAAGTTCATAAACATAGGAAGTGTTGAATCTAGAACCTCTAGAATCTCAGAGTTGGAAGTAAATTCAGAGAACAGCTTGTCTGACCCTTACTTCCCTAAGAATTTGCTTTGTTCCTAGTGAATGGTTATTCTCTAACACATTTTCCTCAGCGAATATTGGTCATTCTGTGGAGAGAGGTAGTGATAGGAAGCACTTCAAAGATAGCTGGATCCCATCTTGGATCAGATTTGATTGTTCAGACTTTCCGTTTATATTGATCACAAATGCATTTATTTTCAGCTTTCATCCATTATGACTTTCTTGGGTCCAGTAAAACAGGCCTGATGCCCCATTCACTTGATGGCCTTCAAGTAATTGATTGGTTAGCATTATAGCAACGATGTTAGCATTGTTTTAGAGTGTACAGAAGTATGAAATAGTATGTTGTTTAGCAGAAATGTATATTTCAGACCATTTAAAAGTGTAAAAGGTTTAATTTATCTTGTATTTTATTTTGGGGCCGATGAAGAGTTAGTTCAGAACAGTGTTGATGTGCACCATCAATCTGTGCTCCCTTGGGTGAGTGACTTTAAATTCCTCAGCCTCATTTTCTTTCTCTCTAGAAGGAGATTTGGACTCAATTGCCACGATGTTTCCCAGGCCTAAAGTTGTGATTGATTTTACTTGTTTAATTCTTGTTTACATTTTAAATCTTATATTGTTGTTTTAATACCAGATGAGTGGTACAGAGTTTCAACATTAGCCCCAAGTGCTGAGAGATAGACACTAACTTTGATTACTCCAAGAAAAGAAACTGAACACTTTTTTCATTTTCTTTTCTTTTTATTTTGAACTTAAAACATCAAATAAAATGATCATTGCTATATTTATAAATGTGGAACAGAGGGAGAGGATTGTACTTGAAACTGTGAATCTGTTATATGGGTTCTTAAGAACTTCCTTGTGTCGTGGACTCTTGCATTCTGGAGAATTCTATGAGCCTGTTCTCAGAATTAGGTTTTTAAATGCCTAAAATAAAACAAATAGTATTATAAAGAAAACTATTATAATTAAATAGTTACAAAATATTTTAAAAATAATTTTATAGAGTTTGCTTTTTTTTTTGGTAGGTAAGACATAATATGTAACTTTCAAAATCCCTCTTTTT